>JAJMEX010000035.1:0-87413 GCA_030574375.1 Priceomyces castillae
TCAGACAACATTTGGGTCGTTTACCAAGTATTGACCCTAACACCAGAACATTGTTAGGTTATGCTAATGGCGATGTTCAATTATTTGATTTGACATCATTAAAGCCTATATATACCTTCCCTTCGACAGACTTGCAATCCTCTGCTAAGTCGTCCAGTTCCATTGCTAGGGCAATTCAATTTTCCCCTGGAGGGACACTATTGGCAGTTGCCAGAGACAACCAGTCTTCTGGATCTATCACGTTATACGATGTTGCATATGGAGAGAACATCGGTTCTTTAACTACTGCATCACATTCTGCTAAAACTGCAATTGGAGGGTTTGCACATGAAGGTTGGATCATGGGATTAAGTTTCAATGAAGATGGTAAGTTCTTAGTGAGTGGTGGCTTCGACAAATGCGTAAGAGTCTGGGATATTGAATCTAGAGAGAGAGAAGCAACAATCCAGATATCTTTATCAGATTTAGATAATGCAACTAATGACGATAATATGGAAACCAGTGTTGTGAGTGGTGTCAAGTTTATCAAAAAGAACATACGAAGTGGGCTAGGAAATGATAAAAACGAAGGTATCTGCATAATCAGCTTTGATAGAGGTGTAAGATGGTATAGAGAAGCGGGAGGTATTTAATCACTTACTCCATTTGAATACACTAATTTCACGCAAAATATTCTGTTATATAGCACACATTTCCAACATGCTATTTCATCTATAAGCTTTGGTTCTCGTTATAAGAAATAGAGACTTAAAAGTTGAAATCTGACGCTATTCTTCAGCGAAAAAAGTTGGATTGTAGATCTATAAGTAATTCAAACTGAAAATTTTCTTCTAAGTAGACTTCAGAGGACCTAAAGAGACCAAATGAAACCTTTCATTCATGAGTATATACCGAGGTTCTTCTCTTTCTGTTCTTTATCTCACAAGATCAATAATTCTAGGTAGATTCTAGTGTTCGCGGTTTTTCATCTTTTTGTTTACATCAAAACATCATCGCAAACAAGTTTAACAATAGCAAATAGACACTAAAAGTTGGCAAATAAGAAGCTTATGGCATGATACAAATATGAGCGACACAGAGGATTCTAACAGTGAAATTTCTGTGAAAATTAAGCTATTGCTTGGCTCTTCAGGTTCTGAAGATCATCAAGAAGATCATTTGGATATAGACTCCATTTTAGAAGAATTAAACGAGATAATAAAGCAGAAAGGGCTAGATGAAGACTCCATTGATCAATTACTTACCGCAGTTTTGGATATCAAGAAAGGATCTTCCAAACTTACTGTTTCTAATAAAAGATACATTGTGAAAAACTTGCTTGTACCTAATCAAACATACGACCTACGAAACGACTGGATCTACCAAATATTAAGCCATATAGGAGCACCTCAAGTTTACTACAAGGGTAATAAATCTCAAAAGTCAAAGAGATTATCGAAAAGTCTTCAATTGAGTTTGCTTGAATGGCTTGTGTGCTCTCTTCATTTGTTTGGATCGGATGTATATACAGTGTTGCATCGATTACTTCCAATTCTATTCAATTGTTTGTTATACGAGTATCTGAGACCATACATAGCGAATCTAATCTTCTTGAGTGCTCTGAATGACATCAAAATAATCAAAACATATTTGAACCAAGAGAGAACTCACACAATCAATTCCTTCAAACCATGGCATGTTGAAATAGTTGTTGATTTGTATTTTAAATTCCCATTCGATGAGCATTTGAAGAGTCTTTTGATCCTATTCAAGATGTTGAACCCTTCACTAGACTACAGGCAATTCTCAGACAGACATGAGGATTTAAACAACTTGGGACATATAAACCCAAAGATCTTCAACTATCCTTCATTTGACTATTTAGACAAGTTAAATGACATCAAATTAATGAACTCTGAACTGAATACTAAAAGTAATTACGTGATACATGAAAACATAAGGCGATATAAGAACTTTGAGACCACTTTGAAAAATAGAAAGAGAACAAAGATCGATAACATCAATAGTTATGATCTTGGCTTGGTTGATTTCACTGGTAATGAAAATGATATATCAATAAATGATATCCACTCAGTTAAAAACCTTACCGAAAACTTTGATGATATTAAATTCATAAATATCAAGGGACTATTCAATCCTAGCACGAAAGAAGTTTACTCTTCTGATAGGCTCAAGAAATTGTACTTAACCTTACATAGCGTATCAGGGGATACCGAATATTTGAAAAAATTGGATTATTATATAAGGTTCAGTTTATTAGATGACAACTTATCATTACTGGAGTTCAATCGGTTGACAAGCAAAATTGCTGATTATTTAAACTATGGACAGGAATTGCAAAGTTTGAAGCTGATAGAAGACTTTATTTTGTTCAAGTTTAATGCAAAACCTATTTCAAATACTAATCAACAACAATACGAAATTCCACTAGAAAACTTGAAAGGAAGGTTGAAGCTCATAAAGTTTCTTCCATTATTACCATTTCAGACCTTTAAGACAGATTTTTTGAATAATGCTTTTGAAGTAATTTTAACAGCAGCAAAATTACCGGTTTCTCCAAAGAGAGTCGAAGATGTTTTGGCAGATTTATTGAACCAAGTAATATCTACTTTTGCCTCATGGTATTCTAAAGCGAAACTTAGTTCAGATAGCCTGATAAAAATCGAGACATTATCAGTAATCAGAGACTCAATACTTTTAATATATCAATTCATAATTGAAAACTACATTTCTTCGCCTTTGAAGATCAAGCTTTCATTAATGAACCTTTTCTACTTCATCAAGTCATTGTCCACAGATGACTTACAGTTGCTCGATGCTAAATCAGTGATACCCAAACCACAATTGGTTTACAGCCTTCTTTTTGGAGGTGATTCATACATCTTCTCGGAAGTATGTGGTTACATCAATTTTTGCAAGGATTATACCATCAAAGACTCAGAAGAGAAGTCAAAGGCTCTTTTGAACTCCTACATCATGGATATAATAAACTTCATATGGCGTGACAAGGCACTCCAGTACGAGCCTGGAAATGATGCTAAATCGAAATCTATGTGCTTAAGCCCTCAGTTCGTTGAAAAGTTAGAAAAATTGAACTTATTCAACTACTCAAATTTGCTTTCTCTAAGCAACATTGGAAATATATTTCATAACCCATTCTGGTCATATATTGCTGCTCAAATCGTATGGGATCTAGAGGATAAGCTGGACTTTATCACTTCTAGACATGCTGGTCCAATTAGCGAAAAAAGCATTAATGAACTTGCAAATAGTCAGGATTCTCAATGGCTAAACTTAGATTATAAGCAATTGAAGTTAGAGGTGTTGAAGAAGTTAGATAACAAGGGCTTTGATGGTCTAGGAGACCTTTTATTCACATCTTTGGCGACTTTAGTTAATGAAAGACTGAAAAGTTAAATAGATAGTCTAAATACAGGCTGAAAAATTTAATCGAGAAGTAGATCTAAGTAGTTAAGCCCAATAAGGAGGAAGATAAGCAAAATCCCATGATCTCTGCTGGTAGAGTCTCGGCCATTAGAAGGCATACTCGGTGGAATAATGGACTACATAGTTATATCAGTAAAAATGGTGTGAGGTTGTCATCTAACTCATCTAAAACAAGAACCAAGTTAAGTGAACTATCTGAAAAATGGACCAAGAAGTGGGAAGAAATGCCCAAAGAAAGCTTCAAAAACGATGTAGAGAAGTCGGATTCATTCTATTGTTTATCACAGTTCCCATATCCCTCGGGAACTCTTCATATGGGTCATTTAAGAGTGTACTCTATTAATGATGTTATCGGGAGATTCAAGAAATTGAAAGGTTACAATGTTATTCAGCCAATGGGTTGGGATGCTTTCGGATTGCCTGCTGAAAATGCAGCGGTGGAAAGAGGCATAAACCCAGCTGTCTGGACTGAGAGTAATATTGAGAAAATGAAAGCTCAAATGAAATTGATGTTAGCTGACTTTGATTGGGATAGAGAAATAGCGACTTGTTCTCCTGATTACTATAAATGGACTCAGAAGATCTTCTTATTGCTCTATGAACATGGATTGGCATACAGAAAAGAAGCAGAGATAAACTGGGATCCTATTGATCAAACAGTATTGGCAAATGAACAAGTTGATTCAGAAGGAAAATCATGGAGATCTGGAGCCAAGGTAGAAAAAAGGAATCTCGAGCAATGGTTCTTAGGAATCACTAAGTATAGTAAAGAATTGAATGCTGACCTAGAGATACTCAAAGAATGGCCACTGAAGGTAAAGTCTATGCAAAGGAATTGGATTGGCGAATCACATGGTGCTGAAATTGATTTTTTAGTACAAGATGAAGATAACTTCAAGATTAGTGTATTTACATCTCGACCAGATACATTGTTTAGTGTTCAGTATCTTTCTATAGCATTAGATCATCCATTTGCAATCAAGAAAGCATCATCAGATCCAAAATTGAAGGAATTTATCGACAAATATAAGAATAAGGAAACTGATACTACAGTTGGGTATTTGATTCAAGATTCCAAGGCATCGATTCCAATAAATCCACAGAATGATAAGATAGAAAACTATAATCTTCCCATTTATGTGGCTCCTTATGTATTGAGTGGATATGGAAAAGGTGCTGTTATGGGATGTCCAGGTCATGATATTCGTGATTTTGAGTTTTGGAAACATCACAACCCAGAGGTTTCGCCCATACAAGTAGTTGGTAAAAAGCTCACTAAAAATTCTAAAACAACCCCAGTAAAGGTCCCTTATACTGACAAAAAGGGTTACTTGTATGATAAGACTGTAATTTCTAATGGTTTGGAGGATTTGGGTAACTACAACCGATTATCAACCAAACAGGCTGCACAAGAAATAGTTGAAGCCTTGAAAAATCATAAACTAGGCGATTCTTCTATACAATATAGACTTAGAGATTGGTTAATCAGTCGTCAAAGATACTGGGGTGCACCAATTCCTATTATACACTGTGAAAGTTGTGGGCCAACGCCAGTGCCTGATCTGGATTTACCTGTTTTGTTACCACTAATTGAAGGAAACAATTTTGGAAAGGGAAATCCTTTGGGTAATTTGGATTCATTTGTTAACGTTAAATGCCCTTCCTGTGGAAGTGATGCCAAGCGTGAAACTGACACCATGGATACTTTTATTGACTCTTCATGGTATTTTTTCAGGTATTTGGATAATAAGAATGAAAATGCTCCATTTGATTATGAAAAGGCAAGCAAGCATTTGCCTGTGGATATGTATATTGGAGGAATTGAGCATGCAATCTTACACTTGTTATATACCCGGTTCATTTCCAAATTTTTGGGAGACATAGGTTTATGGTCATCACCAGAAACCAGAAATGAACCAATAAAGATGTTGGTTACTCAAGGTATGGTTCATGGAAAGACTTACAAGGATCCGGAAAATAGCCGTTTCTTGAAGAAGGAAGAATTAGATTGGACAAATCCAACAGATCCAATAATAATCAAGTCAGGTTTAAAGCCTGTTGTATCATTTGAAAAGATGTCTAAATCTAAATATAATGGTGCTGATCCTGGTGAATGCATAGAAAAATACGGTCCTGATGCAACGAGAGCCCTTATGCTCTTTCAGGCACCACTAAATGATGTGTTGAACTGGAATGAAGATCAGGTTCAAGGAATTGAAAGATGGTTGAACAAAGTCTTATCATTACCGGAACGAATTGAAGCATTACTTGAAAAAAATACAGAAAGCAACAAAAGAAGTGAAGAAACTGTATTTAAGAATGTTGAAATCAATGGAAAGGTATATGAGGAAGTTAAAATGACTGCTGGTGAATTTGAATTATTCCATCGTACTCAGACTCTTGTTGACCGCATATCACAATCGATAGAAGTTGATTTATCATTTAATACCATCATATCTGACTACATGAAACATACTAACTTCTTGACATCTATAATGAAAGGTGAAGAGAGTCCTAACCCTCAATTAGTTTTGGATTCATACAAGAAATTGGTAATTGCCATGTATCCTGTTACACCTTGTGTTTCAGAAGAATGCTGGGAATTGATAAGTAATGTGGAAGGAATCCCATGGGACTCAATTAAGAAGCAAAGGTATCCTACCTCCCAAAAGGTAGAGACACCTTTCACCAACTATAACGTATTTATCAATGGGAAATCAAGACTTCTGTTCCAAGGAAAGAATTCCTTAATTGAGTTGGAACAAGATCTTATCTTGAAAGAAATTAAGAAACATGGTGATATTGACCAATTTTTCAAGGGTGACATAAAGAGAGTTATTGTGAAGCCTGGAATGATTAGTATTGTTACAGCTAAATGGTCATAAAGAGACCTTCAGAGAATTATAGATGATATAATTAATTGTATATACAAGATATGGTACACTATTCACATGTAATATTTTTAATATCCCCTTTCCAAGACATATCTCTTGAAATCTTTACGCCTAATCTTCCCTTCGAAATTAATCTGAGCTCTATTGGCAATTCCTCTGATTGTTTTACAAAGTTTATCGTTTCCAATTTCAATAGATGCTTTGTAAAGTTCATTGAGCTCTTTCCATGTCCATCTAAATTGATATTCCGTACTAATTAAGATAGCAGCTGCATCATCAAGCAAATTCATACGAGTTAAACACAACACCATTTCACTTGCAAATTGGAAATCATAGTAATCTTTATCTTTACGGGACAATTGTTTGAATGCAAGTGTTTTCCTATAAGAACCTCTTTCAGACCAGATTTTCTTTGCATAGTTATAGTTCTTTACTCTTCCAGCTATTTTAAGGGCTATCACATAAGTCAAAGATGATCTAGGCGCCCTTACACGCTTAGTATCTTTAATTTGTTTTATTGATGTGAAATCAGTGACTTTATTGGAATCACTGGCAATTGCGTCTTCTCCAATATCAACATCATCGGACGGTTCCTCAATAATTACCTTAGACTCAGGTTCTAAACCAGTTTTATCAAAGAAGGTGGCATTCTCAAACCTTTCAACAAATTGTTTCAAAGTACCTAACTCAGCAGCAATATTCATGTATGTATTAGCACTGTTGATATTAATAAAGTGAGGGTAATGAATATTGGCATGTGCCCAAATTGCATTTGATTCTGCTAGTATCTCCTCTTTACTGGTTAAGTCAAGAACGGGAAGAAATGGAACCATGAATCTTTCATGCACGTCTTTCCTTGGACTGAAATTAACATCAGAGAGAACATTTCTCCTAAAAACCTTTCCCTTTTCATGAAAAATGATACTAGGTGGTTCCTGTTCAGACAGTTTTAATGGGGACTTAGAATAGGCCAACAATAAGAAAGAGAAGGCCCTGCGAGTTACAGAACCTGTTTCATTAAGCTTCGAATATAACGCCCGAGACAATGCAATATCTCCTGATTTTGCAGTTAAATAAAGAATGTATTCATAAGATTCCAATGTTGGTTCCCAACCATGGTCATAGATCTCAAAGATAAAATCCCAAGCTTTGTTCTTCAAAGTAGGTCTTGAAGTACAACCTCTTGCTAATGCTATCAATATCTTCTGATCAAGTGGAACACGTTCAGTTAATGCTTCTTGGTATAAATCAAGAGCTTTCTCAATATTGTCATTGTTCACATAAGAAACAATGATATGCAGATATGCCTGTGTGTCTGGCTTTGTCTTTTGTGATAAAAACTTCATAGAATCAAAGATTTCCACGGCTTGCTTATGATTATTCAACTTATAAACACATGTAGCTAAGATATTTGAAAAAGTCTTAGGAGCTGGCTCAAGGCCCAATTTCGACATTTCAGTCAAGCAGTCATTGATCTTCTCAATGTTACTATTCTTACCATACGCTTGTATGAGAAGCTCAAATGTTTCCCTCGATAATTTGTTTGACTTACTCAAAGATCTTAATTTATCAGTATACATCTCCACTTGTCTAATAATCGCATCACTGACGTAAGGACCCAGAGTCAAACCCTCAATATACTTATTGAGCATACTTGGAAACGGCTGAATGTTAGATTCGCTCAACATTCCATTCAATGGAATAATCAACTCCAGAACGTACTTACGAGGAATAGCTTCAATGAATCTTTTGACGTCTTTACGTGGAATCCCCACAAATCCTCCACTTTCTTTAAGCTGCTGTAAAACAAGAACCCAGTTTTGATCTGTTTTAGATATTAAGTATCTAAGTGAAAGTCCAAGTCTTTGTGAGATAGATTCGGGAACTTTAACTGAAGGGACAACCAAAGAATAACGATCTGGCTTAAATGCTTCTGATTTGCTGACAACCTCTTGTGTACCCTCAGAAAGAGCACCAGAACTAGATTCTATGCCCTTTAAAACATTCTCAGAATCTCTAGATATCTCTGAAGAGTCTAAGTTTTGATCATTTGCTTCTCTCTGCTCTAATAGCTCACGCTGCTTGATGGTTCTCGAAATACTCTGAGTTAGCGATTTCAACTCTCTTAACTTCCCCCTATACCTGTTTTCCTCCTCTCTATACTTTCTATCTTCTTCTATCTTAATAAATCTGTCTAATCTCTCGCTATTTGCATCCTTACTTCGTTTCTTGCCTTTTACCTTTCTACTAGACGTAGAGACAAAAATAGACCTTCGAAACGCAAAAAAAGCGCCGTTTCCAGTCCATATCCCCCCTACCAGTCTATATGACCCACCTATGGTGCTCCAAAGAATCATTCCACCTATAAAAAATGGATTTCTATTGAATTCTACCTATATTTATCCAAGTTCCTATAATTGCAAAATGCTTAACTCATCTCACTATATAAATAAAGATTTTAGTGTGAATTTGACGACATCAAGATCGCGACATTTTAATAGCGACATTTATGTAAAATAGACGCTGATCAAATATTTAGAAAACACTATATAAAGATACAGCCTTTTGTTACTTATTATTACTGACAAGCTTTACTTATAAAAAGGAGACGAGAAGTAACAAGTCTCATTATGTCCTTACCAGGCCGTAATGGAAATGGAACAGGGAGATCGCGGGCTGGTACGAATGATAGGTATATGGATCCTGGGGAAATAGCATTGGCATCATCAGGTGCGCCAGGTGGTAGAGCAAGATCACCTAGAGCAGCAGGAAACCCATTTCCTCAGGATATTCCACCAGATTTGGCCATGCTTTTGCAGAATTTAGAAGATGATTTCACAGTGAATAAAACTATAGATCAATGGACCTACATAAATCGTAGAGAAGAAATCATGCAAACTGTGAATAAAATGCACCAAGAACAGCAACAAAATCTCATAGAGCTTAGTTCAGCACAATTTGAGAAGCCATTACAACCTCGTGTTGATCCATCACTTCTGGGTGTATTTGATAACCCAGACTATCTTGTTAATATATTGGAAGGACGTGCAAACACGTATAAAACCGAACAAGCTTTCGTAGTTGTTGATATTAAAGGTAAAGAGGTCTCATCTATTACGTGGGAAAAGCTCTATTTGAAGGCATTGAAAGTTGGATACGAAATAAAGCACAAATTAACGTTGAAAAATAGCGATACAGTCATTTTGTTATATAAAGATGGGGAAGTCACTGAATTTGTAATCGCATTACTTGGATGTTTCTTTGCCGGAGTAACAGCTATTCCAATTCATCAAGATATATCATTGCTGGAAGTTATTGACATAATCGAATGGACCTCTTCGAAATTGCTTCTATATACTGAAACAGTTGCAAAAGAGATTGATAAAATGAATGCTAATGCATCCTCACAGAGACGAATACAATGGCCAGCAAAACTTACTCGATGGAGAACCACGGAATTTGGGTCTGCAAAGAAGAATGAGGTTGCAAATTGGAAAGCCAAGGATGCTCCAAAGGGAAGATCTTCAAACTCCAGCCTCGCATACGTAGAGTATGCAAGATCACCAGTTGGTGAACTAAGGGGAATCGCATTAACACACAAGACCATATTACACCAGATGAATTGTCTAAACTCAGCATTACTGAGTATGCCCCAATCTGGAGGTAAACTTCAAAGGAATCATCAAACCTACAGCAGGAACAAAAAAGTAGTGTTAGCCACATTAGATTTAAGGTTTTCGATAGGAATGATCCTTGGAACTCTTTTCACTGTATACGCAGGTAATGTTTTAATATGGGCACCACCAAGAGTCATGGAAATACAGGGTTTATATGCAAATATTATATCTCGTTACCGTGCAGCTCTTTTGTTGGGAGACTACATTGGTTTGAAGAGAGTTACTTATGACTACCAACAAGCACCAAATGCCACTAGATACTTTTCAAAAACACAAAAGGTTGATTTTTCATCTGTTAGATGGGTGCTTGTTAATGCATTAACAATTGATGGAGAGTTCATCAATATATTGTCTCAACGTTATTTGAGACCCTTAGGATGTCAGCATCCTGAAAATGCAATTATACCAATGCTTACTCTAAGCGAATATGGAGGAATGGTTATTTCCCTAAGAGATTGGCTAGGAGGTGCAGAAAGGCTAGGTCAAGATGACATGACCGAAGAAGATATGTCATCAGATAGTGTTTCGGCGGTTCTAATCGACAAGGAATATTTATCGAGGAATTGTGTTAAAGTTGTGGATACAAACCCTTCTTCTTCAGATGATAATTCTCCAGATACTTTACGAGTTGATGCTTTTGGTTATCCAATCCCAGATGCTACACTTGCAGTGGTGAATCCTGAACTGTCTATATTGGTATGTAAAGGAGAATTGGGAGAGATATGGATTGATAGTCCATGTCTTTCTGGTGGATTCCATAATCTAAGCAAAGGGTCAAAGCTGATATTTCATGCCAAAGCGCGTGATGCAAATGGTGTCCTTGAGCCAGAGTTTTTAAGGACAGGATTGTTGGGATTTACATTTAAAGGAAAGGTTTATGTATTGGGATTATATGAAGATCGTATTCGCCAAAGGATTAGTTGGATGGATCAAAATTTATACAAAAAGCTAAATAAGGAGCTTGTTATTGGGAATGGGTCGAGGTACCACTATTCTTCGCATTTGTTGGCTACATTAGCAAAAGAGGTTCGCCAGGTTTACGATTGCACGATTTTTGACATATTTATTGGAAATGAGTATTTGCCCGTTGCAATAGTAGAGGCAGAGGTTATTAAAGCATTGGATGATCATACAGACTCTAATGGTTCCTCAGCTGGATCTAACAAATCACATAAATCCGGAGACGGGGAGATCAATCAAGCCAACAGTGCAGTGCCTTTGAATGAGCCTGTCTTGAATGTTATAGCTCAAAAGTGTTTTGACACACTTTATAAGTATCATATGTTAAGGCTTTATTGTGTCGTGGTTGTTGATTGTGATACTTTGCCTAAGATTATGAGAAGTGGTGGACGAGAAATTGCAAACATGTTATGTAAGAAAAGGTTCCTTGAAGGCACACTTCGAGCAGAATTCGTGAAATTTTTCGTCAGAAATTCAATCAGTATGATCCCACACGGTGAAGATGTCATCGGTGGAATATGGTCACCATATGCATCCGAACTTAGAAGTCTTGCTTTAGCCAGGTTCCCAGATCAATATTCAACAATTGATTATCGTGATAAGTCACTAGATGATAAAACTGGAGCTCCACTTACAGACTTCAAAACTATCATTGATTTATTAAAGTTTAGAGTTGCAAGCTCAGGAGAGGCAATCGCCTTTCAAAACATAGATCATTCCGGGAAGAGCACTTCGAAGCCTCTAACATGGAAGAAGTTTGAACAAAGAATCTATGCCGTATGTCATTATTTGATTGAAAAGGCTGCAATAAAACCAGGTCAATATATTTTATTGATGTACTCTTTATCAGAAGAGTTTGTGATTGCCGTTTATGCTTGTTTTATCTGTGGTGTGATTCCTATACCATTGTTACCTTTCGATTCGAACAGAATCGGGGAAGATTTTTCTGCCTTTATTGGAATCATAAAGGATTTCAATATTCAAGAAATTCTTGTCAATGAAGAAGTTGAAAAGTTCCTTAAAAATGGTCCTGTAGCGGATGCTCTAAAGAAACTTACAAACAAGAAAAGAAATGGTCTTAAGTTGAAGAATACTACCAAACTTCACAAAGTATCAAATGTGGCATCCTTGTTATCCAGGATTGCTAGGTACCAAGCAGCTGTGAATTTCCGTGATGACAATACAACTGCTCTTATATGGCTTAATTTCACCTCGGATCATTATAGAGTTGGAGCTACATTGAGTCACAAGAGCATAATGGGAATTTGTAAGGTGTTTAAAGAAACTTGCAATTTGAATTCTCGTTCAACTATTGTTGGATGTGTTCGTCACTCTTCTGGTATTGGATTTGTTCAATCCACATTGCTAGGTGTATACTTAGGAACTACAACTTACCTAAGCTCCCCAGTAAGTTTTGCAGAAAATCCTTTGGCATTTTTCCTTGCGTTGGCACGTTACAAGGTCAAGGATGTCTTTGTAACTGAACAAATGCTCAAGTACGCAGCTGTAAAGTTTACTCCAAAGGGATTCAATTTAGGACATTTAAAGAACATGATGATAAGCACAGAGTCTAGAGTTGAAATAGATCTTTTGAGAAAAATTGCTAAAGTATTTCAACCTACAAACTTAAGCGCTGCATCATTATCCACTGTTTATAACCATTGTTTCAACCCAATCATATCCACAAGATCTTACATGAAGGTAGCACCAGTTGACTTATATTTGGATCCAATTGCTCTTAGACAAGGTTTTATTTCATTAGTCAACCAGGCCGAGGTTCCAAATGCTCTTCATATTCAAGATTCAGGAATGGTACCAGTATGTACTGAAATTGCCATTGTCAATCCTGAAACTAGAAGAGTATGTAAAGAGGGAGAATTTGGAGAAATATGGGTTAGCTCTGAAGCTAACTTATCTTCATTTACCAATGGTCCTAACGGACCAGTGGACAAGTTTACCAATCAACAATTCATAGGAAAGATTGTCGATGGAAACCCAGACATAACTTATTTGAGGACCGGAGATCTTGGGTTCCTACACAATATATCTATAACCAGAAACAAAGGTGGTAATGAATCACATGAAGATGTCACATCTTTCCAACCTTTATTCATTTTGGGTAAAATCGCAGATACGTTTGAAGTAATGGGTTTACACCATTTCCCAATAGATATAGAGAAAACAATAGAATCATGCCATTCAGATATATACAAGAATGGATCTTGTATTTTCAAATGTGCTGATTATACTATCGTGGTTTGTGAATCAAAGAGATCAAGATATTTTGCTTCGTTGGTTCCATTAATAGTTAACACTGTCTTGAGTAAACATCACATTATAGTTGATATTGTTGCTTTTATTAAGAAAGGCGAGTTCCCCATTTCTAGATTGGGTACAAAGCAAAGAGCAAGAATTATCGATGCCTGGGTGCAAGGTGTGATTCCCATTGTGGCTCTGTATGGTCTTAACTACGGTGAAAATAGCATGATCAAACTAGTCAAAGAAATAGATGCAGTAGCAAGAGATGATCCTATCACAGGAATCAGGAACCCAGCCATGTTTTATGATGCAGACCAAACTTATGTTGATAGGAATCCTTTCGATAGCGATGATGATGGACTAATGTTAAATGATGATATAACCGATATTGGTGAGAAAAGAGGCGCTGATTTTTCATTTCCTTCACAACAAGGTGAATCTGAAGAACTCTTATCATTCACAGCCTCACACAAGATGCCATAACCTTCGAAAGTTGTGACTGTATAGCTTCTAATGTATAAAGCTCTCTAACATTGAAAAATGTCTGTCTGAAGAAATCTATAGATGTAGTCGTGCATAGACAAAAAAGCGACGAAATTTAACTATCAAATATTTGAAATATGTAAATATAAAACATCAACAGATTCTGCGTTTATCGATCTATTAATTGGACTTGAATAAGGGGAATTATGGTCGCTCCCTATAAAAGATCAGTTAGCCCTCAGACGGTTGTTGAACTGGAGCCAAAGAGAAGAAGAGGGCTTAATTTTTCACGGATTGTATCGATATTTAATCCTTTTTCTAGCACATCGCAACCAGAAGAGAGGTCAGTGTTGCCCGTGGAAGATTTTCCTTTGGGAGATGATACCCCATCGGATTATAACTATTCATCTAGTAAGAAGCGCAGCTTGTCAATTGCTGGCAAGCAAAAGAGCGGAAATACACCACGATCTCTGACTTTGGGAAGCAGTTTGGGGTTGTATCTGGCGTTTTCTGAATCGTTCAAAGTTCAAAAGGAAGAGATCAACAATGACCTCGAGAGACGCGTCAGTCATGTTTATGACGATGCTATTATCAAGGATAGTGTTTTGAACGATCAAAGTGACTTAGAAGACAAATCACTGGTTTTAGGCTTTAAGCTGAGAGAGCAACTGTACCTCGAAGAATACCCAGTTGTTAAACAAGATCAAGAAGAAAACTTGCCTCTTATAATTGAGCATGAGTTTCCTCCTTTGTACACAGATGACGATGGGAATTTTGTGAGACCTCCATTTATCAACTTGGATCCAAGAGAGAGATATCACTTGTTACAATTGAAAAAATCTATTGCTGCTTCTGAAGCATTGAAAGAAAGAATAAAGTATATGGTAGATCCAAATGAGACACAATCACGTTTGAATACAGCCTCGAATCAGGTAGAAACCGCCACGCAGACACGCGATGAGCTGTATCTTGAGAAGTCGCTCAATTTCACATCATTCAAGAGAAAACGTGAATTGTCTAAATCCGATTCTAGGAAAAGAGCTAAGAATAATAAAGGATTCTTTGTAGGGGAATTCTATTATGATATTGATGAGGAACCAAAGAAATCCGCTACAAACAAACTTGACGGATACCTTGGATCCGTAACAAAGCCTACATTTAATAGAGAATCAAGCAATGGAAAGGCTACTAGCGTCAAGTCTGGATTGAAAAATTCTCATAGAAATACACCTATTGCACTCGACAAAGACTACGTCGAGAGAGCAGCCAACATTTCCAACATCATCAAGTTGAAAACTGCGGAACTGAGTCAGCCATTGGGTAAGAAGGATAGTGAAACCATAAAACCAAGTTCAGGATTCCAATTCCTGGTCAATAAAGATGAAGTCAAATCAGTTATCGACAAACGTGCTGCTGAGGAGGCCTCATTAAAGGAAAAGGCCAATGTTACACCTACTTTGAAAACTAATGATACCTTTCACAGTACCAAGAGAAGAAAGAGTGAGGATCATGAACAACCTGCTCCAAAGCCACTTTTTGGTGCATCGAGTTCCACTTCTGACCCTGTCAAGAACGGTGAAGTTCCTAAGCCATTATTCAGTTTCGGTGCTAATTCATCTTCTAACAAACCAAAGGAATCACAAGAACAATCTAGCTTGCCTAAACCATCTTTCAACTTTGGAGCTACTCAAGCACCATCAGAGAAGCCAAAAGATACCCAAGAAACCAAACCAACTCTACCAAAACCATCATTTACTTTGAACTTGGGAGCCAATAAGCCTTCAGAAGAGAAGACCGACCCCAAGCCTGCCTTCAATTTCGGCAATGCACAGCGTAAAGAATCCACTCCTGCTTTAAGCTTTGGAAATTCGGAAAAGAAGTCAGATGGTCCAACCGTTCCTACTCTGTTGTTCAATTTCTCATCAAGCTCTATTCCCAAGAACAATGAACCAAAACCAGCACTTAGCTTTGGTGCTCCATCAGATTCAACATCTAAACCATCATTAAGCTTCGGTGCTGCTGCTGACAAAAAGCCAGATTCAACTACTCAACCGTTCAATTTCAATGGTTCTGCTGGTAAAAAGGCCGAAGTTTCGCAGCCAGATGGCACTCAACCTGCACCCTCTATAGGATCTGCACCCACCTTCACCTTCAATGGATCTCTGAACAAGGACTCGACTCCTAAACCAGCTTTTTCGTTTGGGAACACTGTTGGAGGAGATTCTGCTTCTAAACCAGCATTCTCCTTTGGTGGACCTGATAAAAACAAGGAAACAACTCCTACACCAGTATCAGCACCTGCTCCTCCTTCTGGTGGTCTTGTATTTGGCTCTGCTGCTACAATCAATAATGATGATAGGTCTAATGATCTGTCAGTGCCAAACAAGAAGCCTTTATTTGGTTCCAATACTGACCCCACCGTTACTCCTAGTGGTTCATTTGGTGGTGGAGCATTTCCCCAGGCGTCTGGTATTCCAGCCACCCCCACCGCATCCAATACTGTTGCAGCACCAAAACCGGTTTTATCATTCGGTAACTCAACAGGGGGTGTGTTCGGACAACCTCAGACACAGTCACAATCTTCCTCATCTACATCATCCTTTAAGTTTGCGCCCGCCAATGGTGTCAACGTAGGATCCGGCCAACACTCGAGTCCTTTCAACTTTAATGCTGCTTCAAAACCTTCATTTAACTTTACGGGATCCAAAGAAAATACGCCGGATCCTGCGTCAATATTTGGCGCACCATCTGCATCCGCACCAACATCATCTGTTGGGTTTACTGGCCCCACTGACCAGCAATTCTCATTTGGGGCGAATAACCCTCAGTTCCCTGGCGCAGGCGCTAACCCAACTCCCTTAGGTAACAATTCACCACTGGGATTCACGTTACCTCCTACTCTGAGCACCCCTACACCTCCATTAATGTCTGGACGTAGAATTGCTCAAATGAGACAACGGAGAAGGTAATGCATACAGATTTAAGTAAGTCCTCATGTGAGAAGGTATAAATGGGCTGATCTCCGAACCCAAAAATAATATAACCGCCATTTACATATGTATAGTTGTATATTTTCATACTAATGCATAGAAAGAAGCATATTGTAATGTAGACATAATGAGAACGAGAAATTTTGTTCGAACAAGACAGAAAGTTGCATCTGTGGGCATCTGTACTTAAAGGCACCATACGGTTTTACACTCGACGCCGCCTGCATATATCTCATAGTTACTGAATTTCCCGCCCAAGTGGACAAGGACAGAACCAATACAGATTTATAATAAAAGGCAGCCAAATTGTTAGAAACATTTGTTTTGATGTTTGTCGTGATGTTTTATAGAAATTGGATTTTTGTGAATTACTTAACTAAGTTAACAAAAAGATCTTTGATTTAGCCGAGGTGAAAACTTACATATATCAAATTTCTCCGAAGGGCCCTTTTTTTTTTTTTTGCAGGTACATATGATAATACAGGGGCATTTTAGGTTACGAGAATTAGAATAATATATATATATAGAGAGGCGCTTAAGCAATTGGGAAGAAAATACGTTCCTTATAAAAAGAAGTGAAGTAGAGTGATTAGATTGCAAAGAAGGGTAGTGCAAGATTTCTTTGTAGTGGCGATTGGCAAGATTTACAAGATAAAGAAGTAGGAGACAATAGGACGTGAGCCCCTTGGTAATGGTTGACGCACATTCGGAAGATAACAGGGACCACCGTCGGCGCAAGACATCTTCAATAAAGAGCAGTAGCTTCAAACCTGGGCGTATTCAAAGTCTCAATAGAGACCAAGAGGTTGCATTCAAACAAGTTTGGGCTTATGTGTTAAAATATTGGGGATATGATGTTAATATTCCTGATGAAGACCTCAAGTATTTACAGAGCTATGTTGCATCAGCATCTCCGATAGAAAAGTTCCGTAAGAGTTCAAAAAGCTCCAAATCCGGAGACATGAGTAGCATTTACAGCACTCAACAATCAGAGTCAGTGATATCCAATCCAAAAAAGAGAGGATTTTTCAAGCGATTCAAGGAAAAAGATGTTCAGTCACAAAAATCTAAGCGGTTACAAGAAATACAAGAAAAGTCCTTATCTGAGACTTACTCCACCGTTGAAGCTCCATCAGAACGATATCAGTATATATTTAGTCACTATTATAAGGAAGGATTTGAGTATACAGATGGGTGCGAAATACTTGATGATAAGGGAACAGACGCAACAGGCAGCCCCACTTCCAATGGCAAGCCAATGAAAAGCATCAGCAAAGATAAGACTGTTGCTGGTGGAGAAATAGGGACGACTGACAACACAGCTGATTATAAAAGGAATGGCGATTCAGTAAAGAATGAATCAGGCGATACCAATAGGGAAGATGAAGAGCAAAAATCCAAGGAAGAGGTAGATGGAACAGAAAAGAAGATTCTGGTGGATGAGATGAATGGAATTACAAAGCTAGATAACAACAATGACAAGACAGTTGTGGTAGATAAGATAGATAATGAGATTGAAAAGCCCAACGACACTGGAAAGTTGGAAGATACCAAGGATTCTACGGAAATTAAACAAACTGAAGAAGCTAAAGAATTCACTGAAGTTGAGGATTCTGAAAAAAACAAGGCAGAAGAGACAATTGTACAAGCTAACGGGAACCTTGAAAATAAAAGTGTTAATGAGCCTAAGGAAACCAAGACAGAAGAGACAATAGTGCAAGTTAACGGAAATCCTGAAAAAGAAAGTACTATGGATAAGATAACTTACAATAAGGAACACACCAAGGAGCCCATAAAAAGCCACAGACCTTCGGCTCATGGGAGAAAACCCAGTTGGACTAGTATCGCCCTAAAGGCTCCTAAGCTTCTTAGGGAGGCTAGTGGCGTCAGTAATGGGCATCTGAAGCCTTTCTCGGTCAAACCAAATAAATCAATACTCCCAGGTTCATCTCAATTCGACCCAGAACTAACCCACAGGGCCTTCTTCAAATCTGTTAATGTTAATTTGATCGACAACCTTGTTTTACTTTACCTCCGAAATAAAGAATTCGATACTCAAAGTTCTATAATACAATTCTTAGATGCCATGCAGTGGAGAGAAAAAGATTTTCCTGTGAACAAGTGGCTTTTGGAGGGTGATGCACCTTCATATGTGAACGGTATAAACTCAGGGTTCATTAAAAATTATACGGTTTCCAAATCATATGTTCATGGCCGTGATGTGCAGGGAAACATCATCTTTGTTTTCAAAAGTAGGTTACATTTTGGGTCAGACTCTCCATTGCCTGAAACGAAGAGGTATATAATCTTAACTATTGAATGGTGCCGCTTGTTTGTGAAAGATATTACCCAAAGTGCTGACCAGGCAATTGTTTTGTTTGATATGACCGGGTTTTCCCTTAAGAATGCTGACTATGCTGCAATCAAATTCTTTGTTGAAGTTTTCCATGATCAATACACAGAATGTTTGGGCCTCATAATAGTACACAATGCTCCATGGGTGTTTTCCTTGTGTTGGGATATTATTAAGACTTGGCTCAGTCCTGCGTTTGCTGCGAAAATTCAATTCACAAAGGATTTACATGATCTTGAGAGGTTTATTCCTCTAGCAAATATTCCAGATTACTTGGGCGGAGAAGAGTCATTCACTTCTGAATATCCAATCCCTGGAAGCAGGCATGCACATCCCCCGAAGAAGAAGGATAGTATGTATAAAGAGCTCAAAAAGGAGCGTGAAAAGTTATTTGCTACCTTTTTGGAGACTACAAAGAAGTGGGTCGAATCAACTAATCCAGAGTCGAGTAAAGGGTATCTTCAGGACAAGATAAATTTGGGAACCAAGTTATCAGAAAACTACATCAAGTTGGATCCTTACATTAGAAATCCAGGAATTTACGATAGGACTGGGTCACTCCATCTTTCTAATTAAGAACTAATGGGATTTTTATATTCTTTTCTTACATCTGAATTAAACAATTGATTTGCTTAATTCCTTATTTCATGGTACGATCTAACTATTATATATATATCCGATCTTATCTTTCATTTATAGACAATAATTCATCTTCTTTATGTTAATAGGAAACTTTTTGGTTTATGTACAGGTACCAAAATAAAATACACTTATACAGGAAATTTCAATGAAATTCATTATCTACTAAATATTTACTTCAAAAAGGGCAACTACGTTAATATACATGGCAAGTAATGTCTCGTAGGTCAGAAAGGTCGAGGAAAAATACTAGCCTGTCAGTGAATAACTCTGGCAGCGTAGAAGAAGACGGAACAAACATTTTTGAGGAAGAAGGAGAAGATGAGATAGAAGATGAAGTGACCAGGTGCATCTGTGGGAAAGATGAAATAAACAGTCTGTCAATCAATCCAGACCTTGCTGAGTTGTTATTACGTGACTATGACATTAAGGTTGATCAGGGATTATTCATTCAGTGTGATAAATGCTCTGTATGGCAACACGGCTATTGTGTGGGTTTATTCACGAATGATGATGTTCCTGAGAAATACTGGTGTGAGTTATGTAAACCAGAATTCCATATAGTTATCTATGAGAGCGAAGATTCTGCTAGATCTCTATATAAACTAGTCAATGATAAAAGAAAGAAATTGTTGCTAGAGCATGGTCCTAATGAGTCAAATAGCAAGCCTCCAAACAGAGTGAGATCCAGGAGAGGTGCTAACACACCCAATCCTGATCCAAAGTCAAATCGAAAGGATAGAAGATATTACAATGATGTATATGATGAACAATTGCAAATGGCCTTGAGGGAAAGTGCAAAGGAGTCGGGTATCGATTTCGAAACGGAAGATGAAAATCCAAATGCCAAAAAGAAAACTAGTCGAAGAGAAGGAGATAATACAAGTAAAACAAGCGTTGAAGAAGAACCTGAAAACTCTATTGATGAAAAGACAGAGACCACTCATGATGAAAATGCCGATGAAGATGATGAAAAGTTAGAGCCTGATTTGAAGAAGCTAAAGGTAAAGGGCAAAAACTCAAAGCTGAAACCAAGAGGCAAGAAGCAACCAGCAGGTAAACAGGACCCACCAGGGAAGCCTAATTCTGTTCCATTCACAAAAGATGAACTTATAAACCAAAAATCAAAGCCTAGGTATGTCAATGATAAATCATCAATTTATGAATTAAGAAAGAGAACAGGTGCTATTCTTGAATGGTTAGGACGTACTCAGATAGAGTTGGAAGAGGAGAAACTCAATAAAATTGAAATTTTCAGCTACAAAGAAAACTCACAGGATGACTCAGAAACTATTGATGAAGAAAATAAAAAGGTAATTCTCACATTCACTGAAAATTTACAATATATGGAGAACTTGACTGAGCAAATCTTACAGTGGGAGCAAAAATTTGGAAAATATGCTCCTCATTGAATGTATCGTTAATGAAATTACTTAATATTCAAATTGTATTCATAATATCTATGAATCTATGACTATATCATATAGTTTTGATAACCATTGTTCACTATTAAGGAGATTGTCGCCTCCAATTATCATATTAATTTTTCTGTTGGATTCATTTAGTTCATGTACTAATCTAGCTTCTTCGTAAGTAACACCTCCTTTGATGTATATTATAATATCTTGAACAGGTCCATTTTCAGCTTGTCTTCCGTATTGCTTAGAGACAATATCGGGTACTAATGTAGATAAGTTTGTATTTTCGTGGTTCCATTGCTGAGAGTCTGAATATAAAAGACTACTCAAAACTTCATGAAGCTTTGGAGTATATTGCATGTAAATATTATCAGTCTTTATAGTTCTGTTGTTATTAGAGTTGTTATTGTTGAACAACTGATTGATTTTTATTTTTTGAGTGAATATATTTCCAATGTTATTTCCATTTGTTGTTGCAGTGTTCGAAACAATACTTGAACTGAACAATCTTCTGAAATTCTTGATCAAAGCATTTTGAGACACAGTAGGTGGTGGACTTGTAATTGCGGGGTCATTAAGTTTTGAAGTGAAACTAATGATATCCTCTGAACTTGAAAATCTAACTGAATAAAACAATACCAACTTGACTTTGTTAACAGTAGAAATCAGTGGATTATTTAAAGTATCCATAATTCTTGCTTTCAATGTTTGTTGGTTCTCAAGATTACAAAGAATAGACTGTTGCAATTCACCAACCTCCCAGAGATTCTGAGTGGATATTTGTCTATCTATTTCACTTATTAAATTCAAATGTTTCAAAACATTGTTTGAAAACTTTCTGTATTCAGGGAATTTTGTCAACATTTGCTTTAACTCAATGAGATTTTGTGTTTTGAGGTTATCAATAGAAGATTGCTTGGTTTGAGTCTTATACTCTTCCACATATGCTTGGAATCTATCTGTCAAATCACCATAATTTAAGTACATGGAATCCTTGTAGAACTTGTCCTGATCCTCAGATAAAGTTACTTGCTCTTTTGAGCCCTCTACTGTTACTAAGTTCTTGTGAATACCAATTAGCTCATGAATCATTGATTGGTAAGTCCATGGAGAAACCAAAGGCGTTATAGGATCACTTTTACGATCTAATAGTAAAAGTATTGGAGGAGAGTCAAGGGTTTTGTTCAAATCTTCAAATAAGTTGTTGTTAGAATTAGAATTAATATTATAGAGTAATTCTGAACTCAATTTTTTCAACTCCAATGAACTAGGTTCATATTTAATGATAGGACACTTCTTTAATGATAATAATAAGCTGGCAAGACTGTTTGATTCTTCGATTGCTTGATTTGAGAATCCCAAATCCAAATTCACTGTAAATAGATTGTCGTTTACGATCAAATAATCCTGAAAGATCTCAACAACACTGTTAGTAAGTTCAAACTCATCGGCTTCTGAAAGAGACTCTATATGATTCTTGCTGATTACATTATTCAAAAATAATTTGTAGCTATTAAAATGAGGGTGTTTTAATTCTTTAATCAAATGTTGTATAGATTCTCTTGTAGGTTTAATGTAAACAATACATCCCAAATGTTTCATGGAGTTCAATTTGTTTTGATTCTCTATTGCTTCAACTAGTATTATATCTTGTTGAAGTAATTGTGATTGAGTGTAGGTCATTGAAATGATCGGAGTAGTATATTTGTCAATTAAAAGTACTTTACCCTTCGAGTCGCCGGTAGGTCCAACATCATCCTTAGAATTGAACAACTTATCGAAATATGATTCACTAACTTTAGATAAGCTTAAACTCATTTCGAATACATATGTTACTCAATTGTTATCTAATCTGTATTTAACTTACACCTCACCAAATTTAAACCTAAACATACTTAAAATGCTACTGTATATAAGACAAATATAAAAAGATTAGATCTAGAGTCTGAAAAACATTCATATCTAAACTATAAATGAGCAAGATCGGATACTTCATAGTAGAAACTTGATAAGTCTTTAACAGACTTGGGAGTTCTGCCGAGTTCGTGGGTACTTCTAAAGTCATTAATCGAAGTAACAAGCTTTCCAGTTGGAAATTTGGAAGGAACTGGAGAACTTACACCTTGATTTATGATCTCCTCTAGGGTACTTACCAAAGAGTAATCATCTTTTGATTGCGAGAGAATAGGTGATAAACTCTTTGCTAAAGCTTTGATGTCATTACCATCTTTTTCAAGTGCACTATCAACTTCATCCGTATTCACCTCTAAGTCGTGGTGATAGATATAGTTATATACGGCTGCTTGGATCAATTTTGATTCTGGTTGAACAGGAACGCTTTGAGAAGAAAGGTGAACAATTAATTCTGCAGAATCATTTGAGTCCTTTCTGATATAGTTATTGAAGAAATTAATAAAATCTTCTTTCGCTATTTTATCTAAATATTCAGCATGCTGCAACCGCGAATCGAAGTCATAGTAACCTCCGGAGATCTTGTCAGCAAATATTCTAGATTCCTCTTTAAGATTCTTTAACTTCTCGAGTTTCTTGTTCTTTAAAGCTTGTTTATACTCAGAGAACTGCAAATCTGTTAATTTTTCATTAACAAAAACCCCAAACTTGTTCAAGAATTCAATTATTCTATACTCCAAGTAATCTGTTGATCTTTCAGATTGTATTAAAATTCGAAATCCTAACGTGGTTCTAGCCAACCTTGTACCGGAGAAAACAACATAACCAAGTTGTTCCTTCGTTCTCAACTGGTTAAAACATGGCTCATGAATAATTGTTGACAAAAGATCAGTCAAAACTCTCAACTCAAGCAGTTGAACATTTCGGGAAATCTGGATATAATATTCAATACAAGAGTTGATATTATTAGGATCTTTAAGTTGTAAATCATATTTCAAATGTTCACCAGGAGCCAATGTGAATGATCTCAATTTAACGATGTCAAATACCTCTTTGGTGTCTTCACTTATAGCCTTAACATTTGAAATTTGCAGCTTAATCTTTTTCAGGATTTCTTGGGCTTTGAAAAAATCAAAATTTCCATGGGTAAGAGCTTCAGCAAATACTCCAGAATTCCAGACTGCTTTAGTTGCAAAATCATAGAAGTCAGAAAATGTCACGTTTTCCAACACCTCAATCTTTTCTTCATGAGAATACAATTTTTCATTGACCAAGGTCAAAAAATGTGTCAGCATTTGCATGAATGGATTACTAAAAGCAAAGTTTTTCAAATCTTTTGTTAACTTGAACTTAATTGAATTGAAACGCTCTTCCTTAGGCTCAAAGTTTAATACCTTCTGTAAAATACGTTCCAACAATACACCAAGTTTATCGTTATATCCACTTACTTTAACTAACAAGCTATCTTTTTGGAAATTGATCGTAGATTTCAAGCCCACAATTTCAGCATAGTATGAAACATCATTAAGTTCATCTTCAAGGAACTCACTTAATAAGGTAGAATACACAGCAGATTGCTTATCCAAACATGAATTTGGCAAATGCAAGCTTAAGTCAACAACACCTTTAGGGACTTCAAATCTGTCATCTTGTTTGAACCAGAAGTGATGCTTATTGTCGTGTGCGATTAAATACGGATGTGTTAAAGGATTTTCCAGTTTCTTCTTTGCAACAGTAAAGTCCTTTGCAATAAATTCGTTTTTGCGAGGTAAGTTAAGCTCTGAGTTCAAGTCAACATTTTGAATAGAAAGCTGTAAATGTTCGGGTAAGGAAGCAACTGAATGTTCAGTACCATACCAGCGCTCTTTCTTATTCAAGTTATTCAACTTTTGGGACACTAAGGTCGTCTTAAAATTATTTGGATTCAAATAAGAACCATATTCACTGATATG
The DNA here is from genome assembly GCA_030574375.1 of Priceomyces castillae. Classification (NCBI taxonomy): domain Eukaryota; kingdom Fungi; phylum Ascomycota; class Pichiomycetes; order Serinales; family Debaryomycetaceae; genus Priceomyces; species Priceomyces castillae. The sequence goes on from JAJMEX010000035.1 coordinate 24,984, forward strand.
AGACTCGTTGAATGTACGACTAATAGATTGACTCAACAAGTATTGTGGTGGAATATAGCCATCATCAGAAAACTTGTATAAAGAGTTACTTAGTTCAGAAACAGTTGACAGAGCACTTCTTTTTTGACTAAATTTAAAATCAATTTGGGAAGTGTTCTGAAGTTCTTCCCAAATCCACTTCTGTGGTCCTACCTGGTTAACAAGCTTCAAATATTGGAAAATTATCACAAGGATTTCTTCCCACTTATCTAATCCTAAAGGTGTAAGTTCCACTGAGATGATAAATACCGAATTTCCTTGACTTCTTCTTGATCCTCCGGCAGAAAGACCTGTAGCCCACCCGTTCTTTTTCAATAAATTGAAAATCGATCCTGAACTTTCATGACCCAAAAGATGACTATAATAGTTCGATGGTTGAGTGTCCCACTTAGCCTCTTCATCATCCGGAATTTGGAACGCTAATTGTAAGGAGTGCTGTTCCTTGATCGGCTTGGCCTTCACAATGAGTCCTAATTGCTCTTTCGTGAGAACAGCAGCGTCGCCATAATTTGGTCTGACTAGATTCTTATTAACAACATTCGAAAACTTCTCAACCACCCATGACGACAACGTGTCTAAATCTTCTTTACCTAGAACAACTAATCCCATCAAATTTGATGAATAGTGTTCCTTATGGAATTTGATTAATATGTCTCTAACATTTAAGTCTCTAGAAAGCGGCTCTTCACCTAAGGTTTCAATATTACCGGTAGAAAAACCATTGTAAGGATGTAATGGGTTACTTGTCAGTTTGTCTAATTGATAAAGTCTCCAATTGTCACTTTGCAAGTTCTTTTTATTTTCTGAATCCACAGCTCTGATTTCACGATCTTTACAACTCTTGCTAAACAAAGGGCTGATAAAAAATTGTGAAAATCTATCTAAGGCCCCCTCAAGGAAATTTGACCCAACTTCAAAGTAATAATTTGTATGCTCATTAGAAGTATAAGCATTGGAGTATCCAGAATTCTTTGACAAATAACTGGAGTACTCATTTTCTTCTGGGTATTTCTCTGTACCCATGAATAGAAGATGCTCACAGAAGTGTGCTAGACCTGGTATTCCATATTCCTTATCTGTATAAGATCCAACGTTAACATCCAAAGATGCAGCCGATAAGTCAGTAGTGGCGTCATGAATTATTAAAGCGTGTAATCCATTAGCAAGCTTCAAAAATCGATATTGTCTATCATCTAAGAGTGGCTTTTCTATTGCTGAGTCATCAGCTAGTAATTGGTACACTTCTTTAGTCATGTTGAAGAAGATGGTGGTATAAAAGAAAAGAAAGACTACAAAGGTAATGGTGGTTACTTATGCTGTGGAAATATAATATGCAGGATAATAAACAGAAAGACCGATGATGATAGTAAGCAGCTGATTGTCGCCATATAGGGAAATATATGGAGCGAGGCAACCAGCAAATGAATTTTGACGACGAATTGCAATTTACTTAAGTGAATAATACGCCTAATAGATACGTGGGTGAACAATGTAACCAGTCACATTATTGTTGATTCAAATTCCCATCACTTTTTGCAAACTTTCCAAAAATGAGCTTATGAGATATTCGATACTGTCAAGTTTAGTGAAGGTGCTAACTAGGATTGGATCTGGCGAACTGACCTCAATTTTCTTATTTATGGTTACAACCATGTTATTGTACGTAATACACTTCGTAATGAAATCAATTGGGTCATATTTTGGCTTGAGCATTAAATGACCAAGAAGATCAGTGAAGCGTTTGACTGAATCCGGGCCTTGGGCTGATTTATTTGATTTATTTGATTCTTGTAGCTTATTGAGCCTCTCCTCAATGTCTGCCATATTAAGAGGCTGTGTAGACCCCTGTGGAGTAGAAATAGGTGTGGCATTTGAGTGCGTACTTGGTAATTTCATTTCTTCTCTGAGCTTATCAATATAAGATTGACCATCTTCATCAATATTAGACCAAGGCTTGTCATGGATTCTGTGTAAGCTCTTCATATCTAGACATAGCTCAGCCTGACTAATGTAAAGGTCGATTGAAATGTTTGAAGGAAGGTCCGGTTCAAAAGATTCAGTCGGTGAAACATGCATGGGAAATACTAATGCTGGGTCTGTGGGTAGTTGCAAAGAGTTTTTTGCAGTTCTGATTTCCAGCATCAACTTTCTAAATGTTTCTACGAGTTGATTATGACCAATTGAGGAGCACTCAATCACATTCTGTGCTTCTTCAATTAATTCTATAGCTCGATCGATAGAGTTCTTTGTGGTGATTATTTGCTCAAGAAGGATAGGCTTTATTAAATTAAGCTTATTCAAGACTTTGTTGAAATAATATTCCTTCAATGATATAGATAATTGAGTGATATATGGCCCATCTCTTACTGCTATTCCTTTCAATGCCTCCAGTTTAGTAGAAGATACTGGTAGTTTAACTGGTGGTCCCTTTTCTATTCTGTTTTTAGGATCTGGTTCCTGTGGTGAATTATACAACAAGAGATTTGAGCACATCTTAAGTGCTTCCACTATCTGAGGAAACTCAGGAGTTATCACATTGTTCACAAGCCAGTGCAATTCCTTATCACAGTTTTCTGTTTGTATTTCTTCTACTGTCTTTAGAAACGTTGCATTAATGACATCTGACATATTGTCGGTGTATTCCCAACTGATATACACCAAAAGATGTTATAATTTAGATATTTAGGAATCCTATGTAGCGAAAAATATAGCTACTACACTCTTCTTTCGGACAATTCTTATTGTTATTTCTTGCTTGATTCTAGCTAATGTTCGATCTTATCAACCCTATATGGCTATTCCCGATCGATCACCCAATAACGATAATAATATGCAGTTTATGGAGTGCATATATAAGGGAGTGCGAAGACCAAAATAGTCAAAATAACTATCAACAAATTTTTACAAAATACAACATACACAACAATCCTTTATTCAAACCTTTAACAACCTGTGCAGGACTGTTGTTTTATATTCACAACTACAGGTATAAGATAACATTAACGTAAACAAGACTGAAAGATGCTGGGGCCTTCAACATCAAGTGAAAGATCGACAGTTAACGCCCAGGGCCATTTACAAGGACATCCTGATGGAAGTGGGCAATTGATAGGAAGACAGGCGGACTACCAAAATGCTACTGCTACTGCTGCTGCTGCAGTATCAGCCTCAGGTTATGGTACTGGAGGACATCCGGACGATGTCAGCCAGTTCCACCACCAACATGGCTACAACTCTGCTTCTGCTTCTGCTGCCGCCGCTGCTGCCGCTGCTGCGCAACTTCAACATCAACAACAACAATTACAACAACAACAACATCAGTTGCACCAACAATTTCAACAATTTCCTCAACACCAAGTTCCTCAACACCACCACCATCACCACCAGTTACCTCCTCACCACGCTCCCCCTCAGTTTGCTCATGCACAGCCTCCAACTGACTATGAACCAACAGGTATCCTTCACTCCAAATACATGGAAAATGAGGTAATCAAAACATTTCCAAGTAAGCCTGATTTGGTTAAGTATGTTAAGTCAGTTCTCAACGATGATGAACAATGTAAGATTGTTATCAATTCCTCGAAGCCTAAGGCTGTTTATTTCCAATGTGAGAGGTCTGGTCTGTTTAGAACAACAGTTAAAGATTCCACCAAAAGACAAAGAGTTGCTTACACCAAGCGTAACAAGTGTGGTTACAGATTGATTGCCAACTTATATCCTTCTGAGAAGGATAAGAAACGCGTCAAAGGTTCTGTTACACCTGATGGCAACTTAGATGAAAAGCTCAATGAATTTCAGAGCCACTCAGGCTCTCTCGAGCAGACTGGAGAAAGATGGGTTTTAAGAATGATTAACCCAGCACACAACCATCCACCTGAACCTCAAAGTGGAAAGAAAAAGAGACTGAAATTCTCAAGGACCTTAGTTGAAAAGCCATTGAACCGTTCGAATAATGTCAACGACGGTGCATTTAATGCATCCAATGTATTGGTCAACCCACTTCCACCACATGTTCCACACCCACTCGTTCAACAGGCTCATCACCAAGGTGCTCACTTACACCATGATGACCCATCACACCACACCCCTTCGGTTCAAGATGCAGCAGTTATTGCAGCTATTGAGGCCACACCTGCTGCAGCAGTTGCTTTGCATAACCAAAACACACATGTTGATCCAAATATTGATCCAAACGTGGACCCAAGTGTCCAAGAGCACGATCACTCACACGGAAATTTAAGATGATGTATCTATGTCATTTTGACGATGAACGCAATTATATTCTTGTTTTGTTATCTACTTTCCTTTATTTTTTTATTTTTTTTTTAAATCCAATGACTTCATTTGGATTGAGAAAAGAGTTATATAATTTGTTTACTATTATAATCTTTTGTACTAAATTGTTTAAATATATTGATGGTTAATCCTAAGGACCTTGAATTAAATTGTATTTTAGATTGAATTGTATTTTATATTAAGATTCAGTTTAAACAAGTCCTACAATTTTGATTTTCCAATCGGTGTTACCTCGTAGGCAACGTATAGATTACAACAGACTCCCGAACGTAACCCATATTTAAAGATATACTTGTACTTGGATAGGTCGCACGACTATGTGAGTAATCTCAAGATTTAATTCTCAATTATCACCAGAAAAAATATTACAGCTTTCGTTTTCTCTAGAATACTATTGTATGCTAAAGACATTGATACAGAGAAGAATAATGTCTACTTCATCAACCGAATGGCCAGCATCTAAAGTAAGATCCACATTCTTGAATTTGTTCGAAGAAAAGGGACATAAATTTGTTCCTTCATCATCAGTTGTTCCTCACAATGACCCTACTTTGTTATTTGCAAACGCGGGTATGAACCAATACAAACCAATCTTTTTGGGAACAGTTGAACCAGGATCTGAATTTGAGACTTTAAAGAGAGCTGTTAACTCTCAGAAATGTATTCGTGCTGGAGGTAAGCATAATGATTTAGAGGATGTTGGAAGAGACTCTTATCATCATACATTTTTTGAGATGTTAGGTAATTGGTCCTTTGGAGACTATTTCAAGAAAGAGGCTATTACATGGGCATGGGAGCTTTTGACTGAAGTCTATAAGCTTGACAAAGACAGATTTTACGCTACATACTTTGGAGGAGATGAGAAGCTCGGTTTGGAACCTGACTTGGAAGCAAAGAAATTCTGGTTAGAGGTTGGTGTTCCAGAAGATCACATTTTACCAGGTTCTACTGAAGATAACTTTTGGGAAATGGGTGATCAAGGTCCTTGTGGACCTTGTTCTGAAGTCCACTATGATAGAATTGGTGGTAGAAATGCTGCTGACTTGGTTAACATGGATGACCCAAACGTGATAGAAGTATGGAATATCGTTTTTATGCAATATAACAGGGAATCTGATGGTACTTTGAAACCACTTCCATCAAAGCATATAGATACTGGTTTGGGTTTCGAGAGATTGGTTTCCATTTTACAAGAAAAATCCTCAAACTATGATACTGACGTGTTTCAACCTCTCTTTGAGAAAATTCATGAAATTACTGGTGTCAGACCCTACACTGGAAAGTTTGGTAGTGAAGATAAAGATGGTATTGATACTGCTTACAGAGTTATTGCAGATCATGTTAGAACCTTAACTTTTGCTATTACTGATGGTGGTGTTCCAAACAACGAAGGTAGAGGTTATGTTTTAAGAAGAGTCTTGAGAAGAGGTGCTCGTTATGTCCGTAAGTACATGAACTATCCTATTGGATCCTTTTTCCAACAGCTAGTACCTACTGTTATAGAACAAAACTCTGAAATCTTCCCTGAAATCCTTAGGAATGAGCAAGATTTGAAGGATATTTTGAATGAAGAAGAGTTATCTTTCGCTAAGACATTGGACAGAGGTGAGAAATTGTTTGAACAATATGCAATTATTGCATCCAAGACACCAGAGCAAACCTTATCTGGTAAGGATGTCTGGAGATTATATGATACATATGGATTCCCAGTTGATCTTACAAGATTGATGGCTGGCGAGGCAGGCTTGAAAATTGACGAAGAAGGTTTCGAAAAGGCCAAGGAAGAGTCTAGAGAAGCATCTAAAGCAGGTGGTAATAAGAATAATGCCACTCTCATCAAATTAGATGTTCATTCTTTGTCTGAGTTGGACAATAATGATAACGTCCCAAAGACTGACGACTCGTATAAATACGGTTTGGATAACATTAAGGCTAAGGTTGTTGCCATTTATAATGGAAGTGCCTTCGTTGATTCACTTGAAGAAGGTACCAACTCTCAAGTTGGAATTCTTTTGGATAAGACTCCATTTTATGCCGAATCTGGAGGACAACAATACGATACTGGTAGTTTGGTAATCGACGGAAAGACAGAATTCAATGTCGAAAATGTTCAAACATACGCGGGATACGTTTTACATACTGGTTCTTTAGTCGAGGGTTCTTTGAGCTTAGGTGACGAAGTCATTGCCTCCTACGATGAATTGAGAAGATGGCCCCTCAGAAACAACCACACAGGTACACATGTTTTGAACTATGCCTTAAAGGAAGTTTTAGGTGATGGTGTTGATCAAAAAGGATCTTTAGTTGCCCCAGAGAAGTTAAGATTTGACTTCAGTCACAAGCAAGGTTTGACTGCCGACGAACTCTCTAAGGTTGAAGATATTTCAAATGAATATATCAAGAAGGATCAAAAAGTTTATGCTAAGGATGTGGATCTTGCTACAGCAAAGAAGATCAACGGATTAAGAGCTGTTTTCGGTGAAACTTATCCTGATCCTGTTAGAGTTGTTTCTATTGGTAAACCTGTTGAAGACTTGGTTGCTGATCCATCCAACGAAGCTTGGACCAAGATTTCAGTCGAACTCTGTGGTGGAACTCATGTTGCTAAGACAAGTGAAATCAAAGAGTTGGTCATCATTGAAGAGTCAGGTATTGCTAAAGGTATCAGAAGAATTGTTGCTGTCACTGGTAATGAGGCTCACCGTGTCCAAAAGATTGCAGCTGATTTTGAAAAGGAAATCTCCCATGCAGAAGCTTTACCATTCGGTGCCACCAAGGAATCTAAGGCTAAGGAGTTGGGAGTTACTCTCAAAGGTTTGTCAATTTCCGTCTTAGATAAGCAAAGCCTTACCGCTAAGTTCAATAAGCTTGATAAATCAATCAAGGATGAATTGAAGGCCAAGCAAAAGGAAGAATCTAAGAAGACTTTAGAAGTTGCTAACAAGTGGTTATCTGAAGAAAACCCATCTGAATTCTTGGTCAGCCATGTTCCAATTAGTGCTAATGCTAAGGCCATCACTGAGGTCATTAATTTATTAAAGAAGAGTCACAAGGAAAAGTCAGTCTACTTAATCACTGGGTCTGATAAGGTTGCACATGGTTGTTACGTCTCTGACGAAGCTATCGCTAAAGGTATCAATGCTACAGAATTAGGTAAGATTGCTTCAGCAAATGTCGGTGGTAAAGCCGGTGGTAAGGGTAATGTTGTTCAAGGTATGGGTGACAATCACGAAGGAATCCAGGCTGCGATTGATGAAATCACCAAAGTCTTTGAAGGAATTTACAAAGATTAGATTTTTGTCTCTCTTTTCTTGAAATAATTGTATATCTTAATGTATCGAAATATAATGCATTCCTAAATAATTCGTATTGAAATCGTTCGATTTTCATAACTTGGTGGGATCTAATCCAATAAGTCTATTTTCTTCCTGTTCGCTGATTTCTATTGCGTTTCCTCCCACATTGGTAACTACTTCATCTACAATTTCCCTGAGTTCCGACTCATTAACTTTGTTGTTTCCTATTATACTAATCGTGTTTACCTGTAATTCCATATGGGGATATGAACCAAGTTTAACGTTGTTATCAAACTTGGAATCAACTCTTTTCTGAAGATCAGTCAAGAATGGAGCTAGTTCGCTTTCTTTCGTGTTGGTTTTCACATAATATCTCTTGAGACCAGTACCAACAACCCTAGGCTTGATAGTTTTGCCTAAAATATTCAATAACTTAACAAAAAGCTTAGGTACTCCTGGTAATACGTAGACTTTCTCGTCAATACCAATGATAGGTACCCATAATGAATCATCAACAAATATTTTCTCAATAGATAAACCCCCACTAGTACTTGTAGGAAAGGTTGCCATCTTAAAGAATGCATCTTTTTGCGGTTTACTCAATGTAGCCAAATAGTCTCCTCTCAATCTAGTCATTCTTTCCACAACTACCTTATCTAGAACACACGGAACATTAAATGCTTCTGCAAGTGCTTCGTATGTTACATCATCATGAGTAGGTCCAATTCCTCCACTGGTAACTACAAGATCACATTGTTGCAGTAATAATCTCAAACTCTCTATAATATCTTGCTTATCATCGCTGCATACGATTGTCTTCCGTAAAGGTATAGAAAGCTCCTGGAAGCAGTATTTGGAGAAATGGAACGAATTAGTGTCTAAAATCTTGCCATTGAGCACCTCATCTCCAATAATAAGACATCCAGCTGATCTGATTGGTCTCATTTGACTGAACTTTCCAGACAAACTTCTAGTTAGTCTGATCATTGACAAAACGATTATCGCTTTAATATGTCAATCTCCACATACTAAACTAGATATTCACATGTACAAATAACAATGTTCCCGTATATTACCCAATTGGGTATTCTACAATTATACCCTATTGAGCTAAGTCCGTTGGACCCGCAAATCCACACTAGCAAAGAATTAGTAACCTAAAACCCTGATTGTTAAAAACGGCTCTTGGCACAGACCCAAATATACGCAGAGAGGTGTGTGCAAGAACAAATTTTATGTGGGCTATCACTGTTATCTATAGAGCCCACGTGAACCCTTGACAAAACTAGAACATGAAACTATCTATATAATAACGTGCCTCTGACGTAAATTTCAGTACGGTTAATGCGAAATCCGGTCGATGCTCGGCCTCATAATATGTAATCCATCGTACTAGTTAAGGTAGATAATTTACTCTATCGTCAAAGCTCACAAGATACGTTTCTATCATCAATAATCGTAACTAGAATACGTGTAAACCTGTTGTTATAGACAGCAGACATCCTATTTTTATATCTACTGAAGTTCTTTTAGCCATAAGATGGGAAATAGCCCGTCCAAAAATGAAACATCGAATACCGCTGGTCAAACATTAAATCAACCTTGCAGTGCTCCAGGTGAACTGGAGTCTGAAGAGCAAGGGGCGCTATCGCGACAAACAGACAATATTAATGATCGTTATGACCCTAATGATTTGCAACAGCAAACTAAAACATCTTATAAAGCATCGCCTGCTATAAGAATTGAAGGTGCCAAAAAGAACCCAGGATATCCTAAATTGTATAATTCTGTTGCCATTTCGTCACCAAGAAAATCGAGAAAAGCTTCTGTGGACCATGATATGGATCTTGATCTTGAGATCGGTGTTTCCGCCGCCAAGTTGTTGAGTGTTCATGGTGGAACTTCACTTGACAGCTCTGACATCTCCATCATGTCACCAGTCTTCACTTCTAGTGGTGAAGTCAAAGATGAAGATCTGCTGCTGTCAGTTGGTTCTAATATTTCCACAGTTCAATGTGGACTGCTTGGGTCTTTGAAAGATGACCAGAAGGAGAACTTAGATCCTATTGTGGAAAGATCTTTGGAGTCGACTCCGGAGCCAACAAAAAATACGCCCAGTAAGAAATGGAGGTCTCAACCTGTGAAAACACCTTATCGTAAGAGATATGGCGACGAAGTTGCTCGTATTAATTCTGTGAGTTCTTCATCATCAGGTAATTCACCTCCATTGGCACCAACAAACAAAAAATTAGAAATTGATGTGGACGCTATAATTGATAGATTATTGAGTCTTGGTATGAAGAAGAATAAGCCATTTAACTTCAAAAAATCATCCAAAGATAAGTTCCCACTTAACACTGAAGAAATTAAGTATATTTTACAAAAAGCAAGGTCGGTATTTTTAACACAACCTGCATTATTGAGGTTGTCACCACCTGTAAAAATTGTAGGTGATATTCATGGACAATTTGAAGACCTTATTAGAATTTTCAATGTTTGTGGATACCCACCATATTCAAACTACTTATTTTTAGGAGACTATGTTGATCGTGGACATAAATCTTTAGAAACTATAATGTTGTTGTTATGTTACAAGATTAAGTTTCCAGAGAACTTCTTCATGTTGAGGGGTAATCATGAAAGTGCCAATATCACGAAGATTTATGGATTTTACGACGAATGTAAAAGAAGATTACCAGCTCGTAAAATCTGGAAGGATTTCGTTGATGTTTTCAACACTTTTCCTATCGCTGCCACAATCAATGAGAAAATATTTTGTATTCATGGCGGACTTTCACCTGACTTACATGACTTGAATCAAATTGAATCAATCAAGAGACCTACTGATGTTCCAGACAAAGGATTATTGGCAGATTTACTTTGGTCAGATCCTGATCCATCTATAAAAACTTCAAGCTGGACCAAAAATGATCGTGGAGTCTCTTATTGTTTTGGTAAGAAACAGGTTGATTACTTCTGTGCCAAATTCAAGATTGATTTGATTGTAAGAGGACATATGGTTGTGGAAGATGGATATGAATTCTTTAATAGGAGAAGATTGGTAACTGTCTTTCTGGCACCTAACTATTGCGGAGAGTTCAACAATTATGGTTCTGTGATGAATGTTGACAAGAAGCTATGTTGCTCCTTTGAATTAATCAAGCCACATTTTCTGTGAATCCATAAATCGTGATTCATAACATTCATCTTGATTTTTTCACTGGAGTAAGTAGATTGCCTTGTAGCAGGCCGTTTTATTGTGTTCATTTAGTTTAATGATTTATGACGCAATTTATTTTACTTCTGTTCATATGTGAATTTTTTTATCTACGTAGTTTAAATATGTCATAGGACATTTGAGTTGATTTTAGGTAATATTTACATTCTTAACTTTATAAATCATTTTGTAATTAAACGTTTTGATTAATTATAAATAAATACATGAGTATGATTTGAATTCTATAGCTTCTACCTTTATATTAAGCTGAAATCAAGTATGCTTTACTTCCGATCCAATTTTTTTTTACCATATTTACCTCTAAGACCAACCATTTATCTCTTATTCCTCCGAATGTCTTCTCTTCAAATGAGGAGAGGATGTTCCATTTATACTAAATCCATTTGTATTATACATCAGATAATTTACGTCCGGTCTGTAATTCTTAGTCAGACCTTCTGTTGCATCTCCACAATCACCTTCATCTACTTCAATATCGTCATCGTCCACATCGTTTGCCTCTTCATCATACGAAGCATCTGAGAAGTAATCATTAGATTGTAGATACACCATCTCATCATCCTTGCTATTATTTTTACCCATCAACTGAATTAATTGGGTGTAATACAAGTCCAAGACTTCCTTCATGTTTCTAATTGATGTCTTACCGTTGTTAAGCTGTTTAGTAGGTAAACATTTCCATTCAACCCTCAATAAGAAATCTAATTCTAAACAATTTAATTCACTAACAGCAACACCTCCAACTTTTGCATAATGATCATTAGTGTAGAAAAAATCATCCATAGACTTTTGGGATAACATAGTACCCACCAATAAAAACCGATGTACAGTCCATGAATTTAAGGTGAAATATGGTTGATAATGATGAGATAAAAGATCAATGTAATAAATTGTTGTTAATAGTGTCGCAGCTGTGAAATTGTTAAACTTTGTTAATCTAGTCAAGTAAGTTTTAATTGATATGCTAGGTGGGATTCTAGAATGGTATCTTGTGAGTAGACTATTGATTGTGGATGAGTTTGAGTTATGCGACTTGTTTGGTTTTGAGATCTGTGAAGGTACCAGTTTGTCATTCAATGTTATCAATGATTGAAGCATTCTGGAAATCATGTTAATAAGGTCATCGATTTCGGCTTCCATGAACTCTTTGGGAAGCGTCTTTGATATTTGACTTATAGGAGGTGATACTGGGACTGGTGAAATTGTAGAAGCTGTCTTTGTAGCAACCACAGCAGGTGAATGTACCAACGATGGGGTTATATTCTTCGGTACATTCTCGATCTCAGTAGATGTATGTCTAACAACATGAGGAAGCTGATCCTCGTATTTGAAGTTATTCTTATAATCATTTTTCACATTTAAATACTTTTGATACACCTCTATCAGTTTAATTTTACGTTGGCGGTTTAATGAATCGAAGTATATCTGATGTTTGTTCTTCTTGGGCGCCTGGTTGTTAGTTGGCTTTATATACTGTCCTAAAAAAGGATCTGACTTGGCCCGAAGAGCAAAAGATTTGTCATTCGGTATACCACTTCCCTGACTGCTACCAGAGCCTTTATTACTCCTCATACCGCTGGAGTATCCTCCATCTGCCTTTTGGACATACTTTTTAATCATTTCTTCTCTATGTCGCCTTTGACCTTCTCTGTGTGCGCCACTACCGGGAACTTTTCCCGGCGTCTCCCCTTTACTTCTTCCTTTATCTAGTTGATGAGGTGAAGCAAATGGCAGAACCATCTGTGTAAGACTCATTCTGAGAATTCATAGAATAGACTATCAAGATATGTGTAACCTTTTTTTTCCGTCCTAGACTTCCTCAGACCCTGCAGTTTCTCAAGCTCTTTAACTATTGGAACTTAATCACACTACCTCTTTACAAGTTACCCTCTAGTTTTAAAGCTATACTACTGCTTTATCGAACACTATATGTAAAGTTATATATGACTTATGAGTTTATTACACTTCCCCCAGACTCCAGCCTATCTTTGTACCCTGTGTGATTTGTTACCACATCATACACCACGTTCCCCATCATACAACCACGAGAGCTGCCACGTGGAAACACTATATCTGGACGCGACGTTCGGAGTGTCATGACCAAAAAACAGGGTTGGAGCACGAAAGGGATAACTGTGGGAAAAGGAAATCTCTATCCGCGACAGAAACCAAGTCCTAAGGGAGGGCTTACACGGTGCGGTGCAAGAGCTAATTATGGTGGCTGAATTGCTGAATTAGTGCTGAGTTTAGTTGGATTTGTTGGAAAAATGTCTGGGCTAGTGGGGGAATACGGAATTGCAATAAGGATGTTGCCAACCAAGGGTGCGGGTAGTATGACGTGGATACATGGCTTCAGGTAACCAGAATCGCATTTTTAAGGGCTTCTAGGTATTTGCTGCGGAGAAGGGTCTCAGACTTTTAGAACATGACTGCTCCGAGTATCTAATTGTATCATGTTTGTTCCGGTGACACATGATGAGTCCCTGTGGTAATTGCTACTTGCTTACTGCACCAATATACCCACGAGTTACCCTAAAATCTCCGACACAAAAAGCTTATTTTTGCCAAGTGCTATAGTTGCACGGCTGTCTATCTGTTCCAAACTCCGGAATACTTCGGACCCAACACCAATAAAAACTGAGTCCAAGCAATGGAGGAGAGGAAGTTTTCTCCCCACGTGTGACCTGTTTAGGCTATTGCAGGCGGCTGATAAGACAAATTCCCTGGCTGCAAGCTGCGTTTACGCATATTTTTATGTCGCAAAGAAACAGAATTGTTATAAACGGTGTAAACGTTCTAGGAGATCCTCGTATCAGTACCTCGGTGTAATGACAGACTCCGAAACGGAGGTTTAGTATAACAGAAGCCTTTCTTCCGATTCCTATAAAGAAACACTGTTTCTGCAACGAACGATTTTATTATTTTTTAAGAAAGTTTAAGTTAATTGAGTTTGAATTTAATCCAGTGGTACATTTGTAACTGAAGATATATAAACTAACAAGAACGTTTTATCGAGAAATACGCGGTAAATAAGTCAAGAATCAGAATTATTTGGATATGTACAAAGCAAGTCAGTATCCACCTCAGCTGGGGAACTCTAGCAGACGTCTGTCTACCAGACATCTGTCATACAGCGAAAGCGAACAGACATTGTCTTCTAAGGTAGCTAACTTGTTCCGTAAGAACGGAGAGCCTAAGAGCAAGACACACAGAAGAATGTCACATATCTTAACCAATGGTTATTCGGTGGGAGGAATTCTTGGAGGAAGGCTTGTTTGAGTGCTTTCGCAACGCTCCTGCGGATAGAAATTTACAACAATTAGAGCAGGACTCTAGTAATGTTGGGCTCCAAGAAATCGACCCCTATTTTGGCCAAATGCTACAAACAGTGACGTGATGATAGTTCACTAAGAGTAGACTGACATGTAGTAGTGATAGACAGCAAATACTACATAGCCATTAATTTATTTATTAATTATGCCATGCACTAATATATCTAATCTAACTAAGTAATCATGCACAGAAATGAATTGATGTAATAGCGGTATCATGATAAGTAGTACAGTGTCCATGGTGAGAACTCTAGATGTTCGTTAACCATGAAAAAGTGTCATTGAAGAGCTGATCTCTGATATGTTGCTCTCCATCCGTGTTCCCGGATTCAGAATGTGAGTATGAATAGACTGTCCCGCAGCAATTGATCAATGTATTAAGCATACGTTTGCTTGACGACATTAACACTGCCTCTTCATCTTCATGCAAACTCTTGACTAGTTCCAGTGCCATAATGGGAGAATTTCTCAGCTCTCTTTTGTATTGGCGCTCAAAGATCCTCTTCCGCTCCAAGAGAGCTGGTATGATAATAATGTCCCTAAATGCCAATAAAATGATATTTTCGATTTCTATTCCGGATCTAAGCCCTCCATTGGCACTGGCCTTCCTGAGGTATGCCTGAAATGGATGAAAGATACCGATTAAATTAAACCTCACTCTACAATTGAAATAATCCCAAGCAGTGGTAACCCTTGTCCATTCCTTGGTCAACAGTGAAAGTGGAGTGTTATCAGACCTGGGATTCTCATGAGCCCTCAAATCGTTCAGAATTAACATCATACACCGTGAAAAAAAGGACAATAAATCCAGGGATATCTCTCTGAGTTGCATATCATCGTCAATGGTGTCTTCGAGAGATATTGAGCTATTGTTGTCTAAGCTGTAAAACTTTGACGATGAATTAGATAATTTCTGTCTCGATTTTTTAGACTGTTGCTGTTGCAGTGAGAGTTTACTTGTATGGTCAAAGTGATGTTTCCTTATATGGAACGCAATTTCCTCTATGGTCATTCCAAGAGACGGATGAGTCGTATCTTTGGCTAGCTTTTTTTGGTTATTTAGTGTGAAAAGTGGTCGTAAGATATAAAGAAGATTGTTGTAGAACTTTGCATGATCTTTTCCAAAGTCCAGCAAATATCGACTAAAATATTTCTCCTCGGGACTCATTACACCATTTGAAATGCCTAGTCCAGTTAACTGTGTTGGATTCTTATGCAATTTATTTTGTAGGTACTGATCTGTAGGTACCATGAGTTTTTTATGTATCTCTCCCAAGGAACTGTGTTCATTCACTGGGGTCTGTGGGCTATCAGCAGAATAGCCTGGATTAGTGAAATTGTAAATAATTGCCAAGTTTGGATCTGTGATATAGGAATTGGAACTGTTTGATGAAAGAGTTAGTCCTGACCTAGCTAACATTGGATCTATTTTTTGCAGGCCAGTGTCATCTTGAAGTCTCATGGGTGAGTTTGCATCCGCGGAAGATTGTGACATACTACGTGAGCGGTGAAATAGATTATGGAATGAGTTTTTTCTTGTGAATGTAGGTGTCTCTGGTGATTCAAGCATTCCTTGCCCAGGACTACTGAACATCTTCTTCGGTGCCCTTAAGCTGCTTCCTGTCTGTATCATCAATTCAGGTTTCTGTTGGCCATTCTTTGCAAATTTCAAGTTCTTCTTACTGTTCTTGGAGAGCTTGAACTTGTTTGATAATCCAGTCTTTTTCAAATCAATTCCAACCTTCGAATCAACGTGCAGATCATAATCATCTTCTTGTGCACTTGAGATTTCTTCATTGGCAGAAGACCCCTGGTTCTTGAATAGTCTAGATATAGGATGCAGCTTCGACGATAATGTCGCTGTTGATACCTGAGATGAGTTGGTTGGTAGTTTTTTTAGGTTGTTGAATCCCACACTCGAAACTTGCAGTGTAGCACTAGGTTGTGGATAATGTACCGTAGAAGATGATGAATTGTTTGGATGGCTATACAACAGGAAAGTTCCCGTTCCATTCTGTTTCAGATCAGCATAATCCTCAAATGAACTATCCAAATGAACGTTGTCTATGCTATGTTCCTCCATACCCTCTTGTACTCCATTGAACTCTTTAGCGCTTACTTACATAAATAATTAAAATTAGATCCTGTGCAAAGTCGTGTTCGGTTGCACTTAACGGTACACCTCTATAAAGTAAGATACTAAACTTCAAATGGGCCAAAGTCAGTCATTAAAAGGAGCTCGTAATTCATATAACACCACTCTATGATTTCAGTTTTGCTGATTCTAGTCAATGTTCCCTTATTATAGATGTAGTTCTATCATTTTATCACAATCATGATTTACCAACTATATTGAATTCTACTGTAGATGCTAACAAAGAAATCTAAAAAGTTCCATAGGTTGAAGATGAGCAGTTCAGAGTTATCTACTCTTATATATATATATACTATGAGAAATTTTTGGGCTTATTAGTGACTATTCTACTGACGTTGTTGTTAGTTTGTCAGGTCAACGTTCAACACTTTTTGTATTTATTTACACAGTGTTGCAAAAATTAAGCAGCAAATATTATAGTTAAGCAGCGACGTTAATAAAAACAAGGTTCTTAGATATAAACATGGTACCTGAGCCCAGATAGACCAAGAGCCTATCAGAATGCACTAGTCCACGTCTGAAAGCTCGCGAGTATAACATTAGCTAAAATCAAAATATTTCTGTTTCCGGAATATTTGTAAACAGTAAACATATTGAAAGAGGAAAACATTGAAAAACAGAAGACCTGAGACGAATGAATGACATTCAGATCTATAAAGTGCTATCACCTGCTGGCAGTGCAATAATAGTATCTAATCTTTAAGACCATCATGTCGAATCCCTTTGATGATGGAGCAGGGAGTCCTTTTAGGGACCCCCCATCAGTCCCAAATGCAGCATTCACAGACAGATATTCACCTAGAAAATATGGCAGAAGACATGGTGATGACATAGATGATGATGAAGACGAAGAAAGTCAAGAGTTCATGGCTTTTCCTCAATCCATTCAACAAGAACAAAGACTGTCGCCTAATATATTTGCTAGGAGTCTTCAGGCGAGAAGTAACTCGAACATGAAATCATCAATTTTTGAACAAACACCCAATCTTCAATATGGTGGTACTCCAAGGGCGCAGTTCACCTCAAAAGAATCTCCCACTCGTCAAAGAAACACCCCACTTACAATTGAGGATGACGATGATGATCAGATGGCCTACAAAGGATCACCAGTGAGATCTCAATTTGGCAGCAGCTC
This sequence comes from Priceomyces castillae, assembly GCA_030574375.1. Classification (NCBI taxonomy): domain Eukaryota; kingdom Fungi; phylum Ascomycota; class Pichiomycetes; order Serinales; family Debaryomycetaceae; genus Priceomyces; species Priceomyces castillae. The sequence continues at coordinate 42,475 of JAJMEX010000035.1, forward strand.
GTCAAGAAGTGACAGGATTTTAGAGCCACCGCAACCTATTTTCTCACCTGAGACATTTGCGGAAGCAAATCCTCATGACTTTGATGATCAAGAGACCATCAATAATGAGAAAGATGACAGTTTTGATTACGAAGGTTACCAAAAGGCTCAACAACTAGAGGAGCAATCAGTATACTCACAATCCACTGCTTACAGTGGACCATCATTTGCTAGTGGCAGCCAACATGGTAGCGATGCTTTTGGCTCTTCTATTGACAGAAATATCATGGACAATATCAACCATGGCTATGTTCCTAAGAGAGATAAGACTATGACAAAACGTAAAATCAGATTAGTTGATGGAAATTCAGGAAACTTGGTATTGGAAAACCCAATTCCGGAGGAGTTGAAAAAGGTCTTGACTAGAACCGAGTCACCATTCGGTGAATTTACCCATATGACGTATACTGCCTGTACTTCCAAACCAGATGACTTTATCAAGGACGGTTTCACACTTAGAGCTGCTAAATATGGAAGAGAGACAGAAATAGTCATTTGTGTGACTATGTATAATGAAGATGAGTATGCCTTTGCAAGAACTATGCATGGAGTAATGAAGAATATCGCACATTTATGCTCTAGACATAAATCTTCAATTTGGGGTAAAGACTCTTGGAAGAAAATTCAGGTTGTGATCGTTGCAGATGGTAGGAATCGTGTTAACGAATCGGTTTTACAATTATTAACCGCCACAGGTTGTTATCAAGATAACTTAGCAAGGCCCTATGTCAATAACAAAGAAGTCAACGCACATATCTTTGAGTATACCACTCAAATATCAATAGATGAAAATTTGAAGTTCAAGGGAGATGAAAAGAGCTTACCTCCAGTTCAAGTTCTCTTCTGTTTGAAGGAAAAGAACCAGAAAAAGATCAATTCACATAGGTGGCTTTTTAACGCATTTTGTCCAATTTTAGATCCTAATGTTGTTGTCTTATTGGATGTGGGTACAAAACCCGACAATCACGCTGTATACAACTTATGGAAAGCATTTGATAGAGATTCAAATGTTGCAGGTGCAGCTGGTGAAATTAAGGCTATGAAAGGTAAGGGATGGATCAATCTCACTAACCCGTTAGTTGCCTCACAGAACTTTGAATACAAGATGTCAAATATTTTAGATAAACCACTCGAGTCACTCTTTGGTTACATCACAGTTCTTCCAGGTGCATTATCTGCTTATCGTTATATTGCACTTAAGAATCATGATGATGGAACGGGACCTTTAGCCTCATACTTCAAAGGAGAAGACTTATTAAGTAAGGAACACACTTCTTCAATGGGTAACAGTAAAACCAACTTTTTCGAAGCCAACATGTACTTGGCTGAAGATAGAATTCTATGCTGGGAATTAGTTGCTAAACGAAACGAGAACTGGGTTCTTAAGTTTGTAAAGCTGGCCACAGGTGAAACAGATGTTCCAGAAAATGTCTCAGAATTTCTCTCTCAAAGAAGACGTTGGATTAATGGTGCTTTATTTGCTGCATTATACGCATTACGCCATTTCAGAAAGATATGGGTTACAGACCATAGTTTTGCAAGAAAGTTTTGGTTCCATGTTGAATTCATATACCAGATTTTCACATTGATTTTTTCTTTCTTCTCATTGAGTAATTTCTACTTGACATTCTATTTCTTAACGGGGTCGTTAATCGCAAATAAGGATATAGGTCACAATGGTGGATTTTGGATCTTCACGTTATTCAACTATTTGTGTATTTGCGTTTTGACATCATTGTTTATTGTTTCCATCGGTAACAGACCACAGGCTTCAAAGAGCATTTTCAAAACGCTAATGATCCTACTTACAATTTGTGCATTATATGCATTGATCGTTGGATTTTACTTTGTGTTCAACACCATCAGAAATTTCGGTATGGGAGTAGACTCAACATATATCTTTGTCAGTATTGTTGTATCTCTTCTTTCAACATATGGTCTTTACACATTGATGTCGATATTATATTTGGATCCATGGCATATGCTTACATGTTCTGCTCAATATTTCATGATGATTCCATCTTACACTTGTACGTTGCAAATATTTGCCTTCTGTAACACTCATGATGTGTCATGGGGTACTAAGGGTGATAACAATCCCAAGGATGATAAGAGTAATCAATATATTATTGAGAAAAACGAAGAAGGTGAGTTTGAAGCCGTTGTTGTTGATGTTAATATTGACGAATTATACCTCGAAACTTTATACAATATCAGATCAAAAAGATCAAACAAAAAGGTTCTTGCGGCTCATAAACCAAAAGAACCTATGGATGGAGAAGATTATGCAAAGGATGTTCGTTCGAGAGTTGTCATGTCATGGTTACTTTCAAACCTCATTTTCATAATGACAATGCTCCAAGTTTATGAGCCTGGTGATACTGGAAAGAATATTTACTTGGCATGTATTTTGTGGATAGTGGCTGGAATGGCCATTTTCAGAGCCATTGGATCATTTGGTTACCTCTTACAGAACTATGCTAGATTTTTCGTTGAAACGAAAAATAAATGGAGGCACAAAAAGCTGGGATATGCTGTTCCCAAAGGACACATATTGAATTAATTTTATCAAAGACAATTTTTACACTTTTAATACCCTAGATATATATATTCAAAACTAATATAAAGATCAATTTAGATATGAGACATTTATAAATGTCGTTTCTAAGTTTTCAACTTTGTCGCAGATTTGGCATCGATGTTAGTTTACAGTTGCCATACATTTACAGAACTAGCGATAATCCAATAATATCGAAATTCGAGAATTACCACAGTCTTTTGGTTCTACTAAGATCGTAGTGTATTGAAAATGGTTTCGTTAGAGAGAAAGCGTAAGGTCTCAAATGATGTTCACGAGAATGGTGTTAAAAGGTTGAAATCGAAGTCTGCGACCTCATCCTTCATTTTACATTCTTATTCGAAGCTACCAAACATCAATGATATCCCAAAAGGTAGAAATACACCCCTTGATATTTTTGTATGGGGTACGGGATCTATGTGCGAGTTAGGGTTAGGACCTTCAGCTAGCACTAAAGAAGTTAAGAGACCTAGATTAAATCCTTTTCTTACCAGTGAAAAGTTGGATGGCCATAAGATCGTAGATTTTGCAGTTGGAGGTATGCATACACTTGCACTAGATAGTTCAAATAGAGTTTGGTCCTGGGGTGGAAATGATAGTGGTGTTTTAGGTAGAGACGTGCTGACAAAAGAAGTTTTGAAGGACATAGACGCGGAGTCTGAAGATGACGAGGATGGTGATTTGAATGAAGCTGAATCGACTCCAGGTTTAGTTCAAGGGTTACCCAAAACAAAGGGGTCTAAGATTATTCAATTGGCCGCTACTGATAATTTGAGTGCTGTATTATATGACAACGGAGATGTTTATGCTTGGGGCTGTTTCCGTAACAATGAAGGGTTGTTGGGATTCTTAAGAGATGGAATCAAAATACAAACCAAACCGATAAAAATCACTCAATTGAAGAATATTACTCAGCTCGCTGCTGGTAAGGATCATTTATTGGCGTTAGATACTAAGGGAATCGTATATGCTTGGGGTAACGGACAACAATATCAATTAGGTAGACGTATCTTAGAAAGACACCGCTACCGTGCTTTAGAGCCACAACAATTCGGTTTGTACGACATTAAGTACATTGCTAGTGGTGACTTCCATTGTTTTGCGATTGATCATGAGGACAACGTATATGCATGGGGTTTGAACCAATACGGACAATGTGCTTTGACAGATGCCAATGGTGAATTAGAAGACGGTTCGTTGATCACCAAACCAACGAAAATCCCTGCATTATCACAAAAGGGAATTCAGCAAATTGCAGCAGGAGAACACCATACATTAGCTTTAACAGGAGAAGGTAAGGTCTTAGCCTGGGGTAGATATGATATGAAAGAAATTGGAATCACTCGTGATAATCTTCCCAAAGAAACTTTCAAGGATGCTCACGGAAATGCAAGGTCTGTGCCAGTACCAACGGAAGTTAAGATTGGTAATAAGAAAGACAATGTGAAGGTTAAAACATTGGGAGCTGGTTCCCACCATTCATTTGCCGTGACAGATGATGGTATGGTTTATGCTTGGGGATTTGCTGACACTTACGCTCCTGGTTTGGGTCCTTTAGATGAAGATGTAGAAAAGCCCACCAGAATTGTCAACACTGCAACAAAGGCCCACGATATCCAGATTATTAGTGCTGGTGGACAGTTCTCCGTTAGTGGTGGCGTGCTAATTGACGACGAAGATAAGTCAGAAGATAGACTTGAAAAGTACGAAGAAATAGATGAATAAAAAGTTTGAACTTGAATATTTGTATTTTGCTATTAGAATTTATACGTTTTGCACATATTTGGAAGAAATATCTGTAGTTATTAAGACGGAACGCCGACAAGTGAAAGAATATATTTGTATCTCCTTTGAACTAAGGCCACATTGAGTTAACCAAGTTTCTGGTCTGCGCTTTTTGGAGTCCGGGATGTTATTATATATACAATGTTCGAATAATTATCCTAATCCACTAGATTTGTATATTAAAGCTACTGACAGGTACTCTGGTATCTAATCAATACCCGAGATCTTGATGTTTCGTAATACATAGTTCTCTCCCCTTATACGTCATTTCCTAGCTCCAAGCAGTGCTATATCTAACTTCATATCTGCCCCAGCCTTTAAGATATGACTTCGTGGCCAAGTTGGCTAAGGCGTGAGACTGTTAATCTCAAGATCGTGAGTTCGACCCTCACCGAGGTCGTAGTTTTTTTTTTTCCCTTGCGTATGAATTTTAATCACTTCAATATTCCAACAAGATTTGATATATACCATATCATAAATTCAAACTATTCATCATTTTTTTAAATTACCCTATCATTAATCTGAGATGTATAGTAGCGTGGTAGGACATCAAAACCTACCGAATACGAACAATCAACAGGCACCTGCGCAAGCTCCGGGACCTGCCTCAAACCAGGATGAGAAAGCCTCAACCAGAAACAAGGCCTTGAACGACGAGCAGATTTATCAGTGGATCTCAGAGTTAGTCACCGGTACAAATCGTGAAAGGGCTTTATTGGAGTTGGGTAAGAAGAGAGAACAATATGATGATCTTGCATTAGTTTTATGGAATTCGTTTGGAGTTATGACAGTCTTATTGGAAGAAATTATCTCGGTGTACCCGTTTTTGGACCCACCTGTATTAACCGCTTCCGTATCCAACAGGGTATGTAATGCTCTTGCACTCCTCCAATGTGTTGCATCTAATGTTCAAACTAGAGGCCTTTTCTTAAGTGCCAACTTGCCATTGTATTTGTATCCATTCCTTTCAACAAATGCTAGACAAAGATCATTTGAATACTTGAGGTTAACAAGCTTAGGTGTTATTGGTGCATTAGTAAAGAATGATACACCTGAAGTCATCAATTTCCTTCTTACAACAGAAATTGTACCTCTCTGTTTAAATATAATGGAGATCTCATCGGAGTTGTCAAAAACTGTGGCAATCTTCATTTTACAGAAAATTTTATTGGACGACCAAGGTTTATCATATATATGTACCACTTATGAGAGATTTCACACTGTTGCATCTGTTTTAGCAAAGATGATTGAGCAATTGAGTACTGCAATCAACTCCCAAGCTCCTCAATCATCTTCCAGCAGCTCGGGGAGATTACTAAAACATGTTGTACGTTGTTACATGAGGTTGTCGGATAACTTGGAAGCCAGAAAAGCTTTAGCTAATATTTTGCCTGAACCTTTAAGAGACGGTACCTTTTCTTTAATATTACAGGATGATGTTGCTACAAAGAGGTGTTTGGCACAATTACTTTCCAATATAAACGAACAGCTGTAAACTGAAGAATTTGACATCCTAACAAAGGCAAAAAAATAGCATTAGGTTATAATGACATAAGCATTTCATATCACAGAATGTCAATATTAGAAACTAGATAGAGCTCTTTGTTTAGATGACTTTAGATTGTATATTACTCTTTTTTCGAATAAACCCGAAGAATCGTGCAAGAACCAATTTGTAAATCTTATCGAAAACGCAAGGGGACGGCTAGATAACTTTTCAAGAAAAGAGTAAGATTTATCATCATAGTGTTCCGAGTGATAGTTCTTGACTTTCAACTATTCAACAACATGTCATTCGATGGAACACACCAGTTCACTCAAACTAACTCACTGAGACGTGCATCTGTGGTGTATGGTTCTATGGGTAAAGCTGGGCTCTACCATCCACAAGACTTCATAAAACCGAAATTCGATAATAGTTTAGAGGTTGAAGATGAGGCTATAGGCGAGGAAGAAACTTTATTATTACCTCAGTCTCATAATAAAAATAGGACTGCAAGCTTAGCTAGGGAAATTGTCGAGGAAGAAAGAGAAATCTTAGACCATAATCATATCTCTCATGGTGCTACAGACGAAAGTATTCTTAATAAGTTCGAAAATGCTGCCACAAACCATCAAATAGTTACTGATGTATATGCTGAATTTTTATGGCTCCTCAAATCATCGATTCCATTAGTTGTCACGTTCGTGTTGGAAATATCATTTTCTACTGTTTCAGTTTTTGCAGTGGGTCACCTCGGTCCAACTGAGTTAGCAGCTTCCTCAATTGGAGCAATGACAGTTACTATGATGGGTTTTGCTACTATACAGGGTCTTGCAACAGCATTAGACACACTTTGTCCACAAGCTTTTGGAGCCAAGAAGTACAAGTTAGTGGGTTCGTACTTTCAGAAATGTACTGCCATGATTTCCGTTGTTATGATTCCAATCGTTTTGTCATGGTTATTTTTTGGAACAAGAATCGTAAAATTTCTTGTACCAGATGAGCGTACGGCATTACTTGCAGCTGCATATTTGAGACATATAAGCCCGGGTATTCCAGCATACATTGCTTTTGAGTGTGGAAAGAGATTTTTGCAAGCACAAGGTATCTACCAAATTTCCACTTACGTTTTATTAGTAGCAGCACCAACAAATGCTGTCATGACAATACTATTTGTCAAACATTTTGGATATCTTGGAGCACCAATTGCTGTTGCTATCAATTTTTGGATCATGGCATTTGGTTTATTATTTTGCATTATCTACGTAATCAAACCAGAATCTACTCCATCAAAATTACATCCACTTGTTTGTTGGAATGGAATTAATTACAAAGACGCCTTCACTTCATGGAGTAAATTATTGCATTTGGCCATTCCTGGCTTGATTATGTTGGAAGCTGAATTTTTAGCTTTTGAAATTTTAACTTTACTTTCTTCTTACCTTGGAACTCTTGAGATTGCTGCTCAGTCTATTGGTACTAATGTTGCATCTATGTCATACCAGATCCCATTCGCCGTGGGGATTGCAGCTTCTACCAGAATTGCCAATTTCTTGGGTGCTGGACTAGGCGATGCTTCTCGCATAGCTACCAAGGTTGCTTTGGGCTTTGGATTATGCATTGCATTGTTTAATAGCAGCGTGATATTTGTATTTAGATCTCAAATTGCACATCTTTATACCAATGATGCAGAAGTATTGAGACTAATTGACAGTGTTATGTGGTTAATTGCAGCTATGCAAGTCTGCGATGGAATGAATGCAGTTTCAGCAGGATGTTTAAGAGGCCAAGGTCAAACAAAAATTGGAGGTATAGTCAACTTCTTTTCATACTATGCAATTGGAATTCCATTAGCAATAGTACTTGCCTTCCATTCAAAGATTAAAGGAACTTTGCATGGTCTTTGGATAGGATCCTGCGTTGCCTTAACCATTATATCTGTTGTTCAGAGTTTCTATGCCTTGACTGCAAATGTCAACAAATTACTTAGTGATGCTAACAGGCGAAATAGTCTGTCATCTGATTATCATGCTTGATACTACGGTATATTTAAAGCAAGTCATTTAATATATAGAAATGCTATCATCTAGTTTAGCATTATATTATTATTATTATTTAACTAAATGCATCAATCATTTTGGTTTCCTTCATAGGAACAGATTGTACTCTTGGCAGGCCAGCCAAAAGTTCTCTTCTAATTTCTGGGCCAATAGCATGATGAAATCTCTGCCTAACAGTCTCTAATAAGAAATCTCTTTGATCATCCGTTATATCATTTTTATAACGTTGTGCAAATGCTAGGAATGCTTTGTGCCACACGACAGGTAAAGGTGTAAGCTTTTCATTGCTCTCTTCATCTACCATATTATCTTGATCTTGTGCTGCTCTTCTAAAACGCATGAAGTAGAATACCAACTCATCTAATGTTTGGTATGGCAATGAATATTTCTTCTCAATAAGGACTCTAATAAATACACAAGTTGAGGGCTTGAATGGTCTTTGAGCTAATTGTGCCAAAGCAACTGAAGAGTGTAAAGCAGGAACAGAAACCTTTGCTAAAACTGAACCGGCGATAGTAGCTTCCCTTACGGAACAATGTGAATCAACCAAGGGGAATAAGAACCCTTTGAAAAATGCACCAGGCTTATATAATGACTTTTTCAAAGCACGATAAATATGATAATTAACTGAATGGTCCTCTGAATCTTCAATTGATACTCTAAATTTTTCAAGAAGAACATGTTCAATAAATTTCTGAGCTTCATTTGCTTGCAAGTTAGAAACAAAAAGTTTTGTGGCTTCATAAACAGCATGTGGAGTCCAAGCTTCTGGATTTGTAACAAATAAGACATCCTCCCAATTTCGTAAGGATGGTAAGACTTTGAATAATTTAGGTAACTTTCCATGTGTGTATGTTGCCAAAATCAGACCAATCTTTTCGTAAGCTGCAATGACCTTTGGAGGTAATAAAACCCCTTGGTTTGGATTTTGACCAGTTTCTTTGGCCATCTCTTTCTGTTGAATCTTCTCTAAAATCTTATCAGCTAAATTTATGGTATTACTTTGTCCCATCTCTTGTGATTCAAAATATTTACTAAATAATTCAGCATCCTTTTCATTAACTTCTATCTCTTCTTCTTCTTCATATACTTCAGCCTCGAAATCTGAGTATTCTTCTCCCTCATCATTCTCTTCATCTTCATCTTCATCATCTTCATCTTCATTATCCTTGAAAATCAGAGAGAACTTGTATTTGCCATCTTCATTGACTTCATCCTGTTCTTCAATCTCTTCTTGTTGTTCCTTAGCCAACTGTATGATTCTTCTTGATGTAGCTGCATCTAAGTACTCTTCTTCATCATCATTTCCTCTTTCCTTTGATGTTCTTGGTTTGGTCCTTAAATTTCCTCCAGCAGAAGAAACATCCTTCAACAAAGGATTATGGCGTTTCTTTTCCTTGGTATCTGTTACTTTAATCTTTCCCATAGTTCTGACTTACGCTTTATATCTTACTAAATAGATCTGATTCTGAAAAATTTCCGATGAGATATCTGTAACTTTTTTTCGCAGGTGGTTATGAACAATTACACAAAATTAAAATATAACTGGTAGAGTACTTTCTCATATAAGATGCGATAGAAGCACTATCGAGATACGCTAAATGATTTGTTAACTTTTAAGACTGATGATAATGATAATGAACTGATTATGATAATGAACTGCTTATGATAATGAACTGATTATGATAGTTGCGGTTATTAATATAGATTCAGTGTTCTTCTTTGAGGTCTCATATCAATTGTAATTGAAAACTAACGTTTTACAGATCTTGATCAAGTACGTCTAGTATCTAATTGTTAATTATCTTGCAGCACAAATTTAAGTCAAGGAGATTATATGATAGATGAAGTAATCCCACAAGTGTCTGAGAAAAATCTTAGTGAACCTTGGGCAGTGTCAAATGTTAGGCAATACTCCTTGTAAGAAATGCATTTTAAAATGATTCAATTAGATTAACTTTATTGATTTATTAGAACGTATAAAAAATACAGTATTTACATTAGTGAAAGGTTAATCTAGAACACTTATCATCACATAGTATGATGAACTTTGATAAATAACGAGGAATAAACGAGTTCCTCTCCCAATGGGTCATTAATTGGGAGATAACGATAACCGTGTTTAAGCTGAGACAACTTCACTACCTCTATACCAATTGTTTGAACTTCTAGCGTTTCTCGAGAACTCGAAGAAGAGTTTACCAGGAATTTCAAAAAGACCAAATCATCTGTAGAGGTAAAATATCCACTAAAGGTCTCTTTCCATGTAGGATTAAAACCGTTTTCAGCAACAATAGAGGTAGATACTCTAGAGCTCAATTGATCCCATTCAATGTTTGAGGCACCAAAAATTTCAAAGGTGATAAAAGGGTTGATTGCATACAAGGAGCCTTTAGGCTTAGGAAGCTGGTGAGCACTGATTATCTCTATTTCAAAACGATGTCTCACAGGCATTAAAATCGGACCCTGTAGCTTTGCTGATTTAAGTAAAGGTTTTCTAAGATGTTGTGGTTTAAGAATGTATCCCCTTTCACGAAATCCTTGAAACATTGACTCGTTTAGCTGCTGACCCAAGTCATACGTTTGCCAATTTGTAGCCACCATTTGGACTCCATGAGCCCAATATTGGATTGGTAAGAAGTTTGAGGATTTGATTCTGAATTTAGAAGGGTAAACTCTCATAAGATACCTTGTATTATGCTTGTCGATAGAAACTTTCTTTACGGTATCTTTAAGCATAGTGTTGATCACTTTCTCTCCCAAGGAAAAGCAATGATTAAAAGTCTTTGACTCTGGTAATGAAAAATTCCTAAATTTTATACCTTGAAGATAAACACCGAACCGACTAAGTTCGTCTCTGATCTTTGTATTTCTAGCTTTTCTGGGAATGGAGAAAGCAACTCTATTAGTGCTTGTTGGATAGTTATCTTCACTAAACGATGTAGTTGATGTTGTAGAGGTTAGGGTACTTGGACTCGTGAAATGCCCATTTTCATTATTGGGGTTAACGAATGGACTCGTCTTCTTAACTTTAATTAAAATTCGGTGTCGCAATTGCAGGGGCAGTGGTAATGTTGATGTGCCGTCTATTGGCTCTGTTATCATGGTGTCACCCAACTCTTGTTTTAAGGTTGTGCCAATTTTAATTTGGTTTTCAGGGGAGCAATGTACCTCAAGACTGATGATTAAGGGTAATGATGATACAATGAATGCGTATTTCTTGATTGTTCTTACCACATTCTCCAAAGATATAGAATTAGTGAAGGATCGACCATGACATACAACAGGATTGTTTCCTGAACTGTTAGTATCATCAACCCCATCCCATATATCGATTTCAACGCACTTGCATCCCCTTTGAAGAGCTTTTATGTACCCTTCGACTGACGATTCTCCAACAAATTGACGCCCTGTCAAATAAGTATTGTGGGAGGATGAAATAAAGTACTCATTTAGAGGATGGTCAAAATATCCTTCTTCATTCTCCATATTTTTTAACGGAGATGAGTATTTAGATAATAAAAAATTGTTAAAATTTTCTGGAATCCAATAATCTTTGTTGTTCATGCAATATTTGGAAAAGAGCTTTTGTAACTGTTCCTCTGTGTGACTTTCTTTCTGTGTATACCACATAAAATGCTTGAAAAGATCAAAGGACATGATCTTATTTTTCCCACATAATTCTTCCCATAATTCATCAATGTCTTTTCTTCTTTTAAGGATTGAAACAAATTTCTTAAATTGTTCAAAATTGAGCCCTTGATGCTCTTCGCCGTCATCGGCTATCAGATCAAAAGTCTCCTTCAAGTAATTAAAGTTCATATTTATATGTAACCTTTTTGAGTACTTCAAAATATCGCTGAAAGTAAGATACTGCCGCACTTGTTTCATACCACCTTCGTCTGTTCTTTGAAATATCATATTCCTTTGGTCATCATCCATGTCATTCAAGTCAATGAAGTAACTCCTAGCTAAGTCATCTCTCAATTTTGTCAAACCCAGAACTACAGAATAAAGTTTTTTGCAATCGTGCTCAGTGTCTGCAATTAGATGTAAGGATTTGAGTTTTCCCTTCTTTTGATCTAAATAGATAATCGTTATCCATTGGTCTTCAAACTCCTTAGATACATGTAATTCCTTTCGATAATTGCTCGCATCACTCTGGAATATTGTTGATCTTATGTCGTCCACAGAAAATTCGTACATTTTGCCTCTCGTTGAATAGGGCAGAGTTGCGGACAGAAGCAAACGGTGCAACTTAGAAGACATGGGCATTGACGCTGAATTAAATGCATTTGCCCATCTGAAAGTAAATCTCTTCAAATCTAACTTTAAATAGATCTTCTTTCTGGATTTTTGGGACACCTTGAGAAGAGGAAGACCCTCATTAATAATTGTACTCAGTATCTTTATGGGACCAACGCTCTTGATAAACAGAGAGCTCAACTCTAGGTCAGTGTCAGATCCAACTGAGCCATTCAAATCAGGAGATTTGCTGCTTCGCCGACTAATGTCTCCACTCATAGAATTCAGTCGTTGCAACTTATCATCAATGCTGATGCCAATAGTGTTGCTAATATTATCGCCACTGCTTTTCAGACGCTTACTGTTCCTCAGCAGTATGCTTTCATTCTCTCCATCTATTTCCTTGATACCACTATTCACATCGCTGGTACGCAAACTACTGAATAGTGTAGATAAGCTTGACAGTACTGGCGATGGCGTTGCTTTACTCTTAGGTGATGTAGAAGATAGATCGCTAGGGCTTACCGACTTGGTCAAGATTGATCCAATAGGGATATTCTCACTAGGTGAGTTCTCTTCACTACTATGAACCATGATACTGACAAGATTTAGGCCATTATAACATTTAGCGCCATTAATAGATCAATCTCTTCTTATTACTAGGTATGATTTTTTTATCAGTGTTTCGCATTATTTATATCTTACCACTGTAAAGTCTAAAGAGAACATTTAATAATGAATGATTCTATTAAATTATATTATACAACTACTTAAAGTTCAATCTTATCATCTAATCTGACATCCATATGAGCAGATTCTTGCAAGAATCTCTTGACGTCGTTGACTTCATACTCTCCTCTGTGGAAAAGACCGGCACCTAAAGCAGCATCGATGCCGCACTCAAGCTCAAAAACTTCTTGGAAATGTTCTGGCTTTCCTGCTCCAGAACTTGCTATAACTGGAATTGAGACGCTATTCTTTACCTGCCTTAACAAGTCTAAATTATAACCTTTATTAGAGCCATCATTGTCGATAGAATTCAACAAAATTTCTCCAGCTCCGAGATCTTCACAAGCAACACAAAGTTCCACTGCACCAAGTTCATGAACTTTACGTCCACCTTGAGAAGTAACTTGGTAGTAACAAAATTGTTCTCCGTTAGGACCATATTTCTTTGGATCCTTTATATGGATTGTTTGCATAGTTGTTTCAGATGGAGAGGACAAATACTTAGCTTTAGGATCAACTGATATTACTACAGCTTGCACACCAAATGTTGCAGAAATAGTCTCAATAGAGGTCTTTCCAGTCTTCTGTTTGCCGTTGGCATAGTAATTCTCAGCAATAATGACGGCATCGGACCCAATACTGATCTTATCTGCACCTGATCTGAAGTAAAGATCTGCAACTTTGACAGCCGGAACATCTTTTCCCGAGACAGGGTCGACTAAATCTTTAATTCCTCCCCCAACGGTTAAGGGCACAAAAATGGTCTCCGCTGCTTTTCTCAAAACCTCTAACATAGGCAAGTCCTTGATGGGGGATTTACGGAAAGAGGTAATGTTAAGGAACGTGACTTCATCTGCTCCCTGTCTATAGTATCTTGTAGCTAATTCAACAGGCTTACCCAAATTTCTGACATTATTGCTCGAATTATCGCCATCCTTGGTCTCACGAACATTGTATTGGTCACCTTTAGTGACTACCAAGTCACCATCATCATTAGTTCTGACATCGAGGCATGCTATGATCCTTCTTGTGAGACCACTCAAGGTTGTTTCAATCCCATCAGCGGCCTGAATATCTGTAGAGGTAACAGTACTCAATTCCTCACCTTCAAGGAAAGCCTTAAGAACCTTAAGACCAGCAACACCTGACTTCTCTGGATGGAATTGGGTAGCAAAGAAGTTTTTGTGGGAAACTGCAGCTAAAAACTTTTCGGATCCATATCTAGCATAAGCAAATTTCCAACCATCAGCAACAGCTTTTTCTATAATATCTTCCTTTTCTTTGCTATCTATAATTGCAGCGTATGAGTGTACAAAATAATATTTGTTTTGAACAGTAACACCAAAGAGAGATTTATCATCTTCCAAGACTTTTCCATCCACAGTAATTCTGTCTACATTGTTCCATCCGATATGAGGAACAGCTTTGATTTGACCAATCTTTTTAAATGCTTCATCATTTTTGTTAAACTTTGTTAAATCTATGTCCAAAAATCCAAGACCTTTATACTTTGGATCAGGACTTTCCTCACTCTTTGCAAATAAAGCTTGCAAACCAACACAAATTCCCATTAATGACCTTCCACTGTTAAGATATTTTTTGAAAGGTTCCACTAAACCTCTATCATTCATCTGCTTCACAAAATGTGCATAGTTACCAACTCCTGGAAACAATAACTTTTCTATACGACTGTCATACTCTTCAAATTCCGTTGCATTACGAATGAACTTAACTTCGTAGCCTCCGATGTATTTGATGGCATTGTGTAACGACTGCAAGTTTCCACTCTCCACATCAATAATATAGACTTCCTTTACCATTATGGAAACACACTAATCAAGGATCTCGGTGAAGGTCTATTGTTAGTTGTAAATCAAATTAGTTAGCTGTGAAACCTACATTTTATTGATGAGTTTTTGATGAGTCAAGAGTGTATATACAGTACTAAAAGTTGATTTAAGTATTTTGTCTATAGAATGCCGTGTTTTATATTTTTGTCACTTTGACTTGAAACACGTAATGGACAGGGTCACTTGAAGAATCCAAATCTTCATTTGCTTCGAAAGTAGCACAGTAGTCATCAACTCTTCCTAAAATTTCAAAGACACGTAAGAGTGAGTTCTTTTCAACGTACGAGTTGACTTCATTAATAGAGTTCAATAGAACCATGCCATACTTCACAGAACCCTCACCAAATAAGCTTGTACACTCCTGTAAAACTGTTTGTAAAAGGTTAGGCACCATGTCAAAAACCTTGTCCACTTCGAGATTCAAAGGCCTGTACGTCTTTGAGATACTTGCAGTAGATATGTCCTTAAGCTTACTGGCTGAGTCCCCACCAAATTTGAATAGTGGTAGATCTATTATTCCACCTTTACGTAAAATTCTGTGGAACTGTTTGAAAACTGTCTTATAGTTAAGTGGCGTTAAACTTAAGTTTAGATCTCTACTATGAATCAAATCAATAGAACCTGAGGGGATAGCCGCAAAAGTATTCGTATAGTACTCAAAGTTTATGGGCCTATGACTGAAAATTGCACTAGGATCTGGAAATTGTCTTCGATCAACGTGTTTGTATTTTGGAGATGAATTCTCCAAAGATCTGAATAAGTCAACAAATTCTTTAGGAGACATCGCTTTGAACTGCGATATATCGTCCATACATAAACGAGAGAAATATGATTTTGTAAGCTCTTTATCCAGTTCGGCAAAAGATGTCTTTTCTATCTTTGCTTCCATTTCATCATATAATTCGATGTTGTTTAAGAGTCTGTCATTTTCGCTGTGGATATTAACCTCGAGAAGTCTGATGAATGGTATAGTTACCGCAATAAACCAAGCGTATTGTGCACTGTACACTGAGTTGAGGAGTAAAACTTTTGGAGGATTTGACTCACCGGATCTTATTCTGGATATATGTGATTCAAATAACTGATTCAACAGCCTAGAAGAAAGTATTTGGTTATTATTAAACTTGGTGAAAACTTCAATTGCGTATGTCTCAAGAAGAATGAATTCATAAGATACTTTCGTAATTGATGTCAATAAAAGATTTTCCTTGTAATCATCAGTTGTTGCTTCACCTATCTCTTCTTTTTTGTGAGCATAGAGGGCATTTTCAATGTTTTGGAAAATTTGTTTGTAACGATAATGTGTAGCCTGAATCTCATCCAATTCATCAAGGTAGACTTCCAGTTGATCAGGCAAGTTAATTAAATATCTCACATAGTTCGTGAAATTCATCATTATTAATTCTTCACAATTTATGACCCTTCTCTTAGATTCGAATTCCACTTGCAAAGTAATCAATACTCGCAAAAAGCTCCTCAAATTAAGAAGTTCATAAGCCAAAATAGATTCATAATGGTTGAGATCATGCTGCTCATCATCATAAGATAGTTCCTTGCTATTTTTATGACGTATTATAAAATTTTTCAAAGATTGAAGCCGAACAGCAGCAAAGTTAATAGGATCATCTCTTTGGTGCCCACGTAGTATATCTAAAAAGTTATTGAAACGAAACGTTTGAAATGCTGGTCTGTAGAAGTTTTCTTTGATTCTTTCCGTTGAGTTAACTATAGTCAAGTCAGTCAAAGCATGGAAAGATGGAATAGACAGGGTAGGTATCTTACTTGTAGAAGATGATAACTTTGATTTGTTCTTCTTTTGCCCTTCATTCAAAACACTGAAAGGAAGAGACAGTTTGTGCCCAAACTTGGAGAGGTTAAGGTTCCTCTGTTTGAGAAGCTCGGCATTGTTCTTCCTTTCTCGTACAAGCATTGATGACCTGGGACTCCCTCTATGAGTTTCCGAACTTCTTTGTGAAATTTGACTAGACTTCAATGATTCATTGTTTGTATTGCGTTTCTGGGTATTTTCTCCATCTGCACTGAAATAAAACAGGTTCGCTATCGCGGAAGGAGAACTAATAGACCCATGATCAATATCCTGAGTCGAAGACGATTGCAATCGTGGATAAGCAGTTTGTATGTCCCTGCCAGTTCCTGACTTGCTGAGATCTTCTTCCGCTTGGGGTATTCCACCGGGCCTTTCCGTAGTCATAGTATGAATAGATGCAGAAGTCGGTAACGAGGAACCCGTCGATTCTGTCGAAACAGAGGATCTTATACTTGCTGCGGAGCTAGGTAGTTTGTCCTTACTATCTTTAGGTGAAGAATGTCCACCAGAATGCAGATGCTTAGAATCCTTGTGTTTAGCTTTATCATGCTTTTTCTTTTTCATTTTCTGTTGCGTCTGGTAAGACGTCGAAGGAACTATAAAGAAACTCATTCTTATATATCCTCTGCACCAGGTGTGACTTGACGTTTTTACTTTTCAAATATATTTGATAAATCGATACCGTTTGTAGTGAAAAAGTACTACCGGTCCCGTCTAATTCTCGTATCCCATGTTGATAACGAATTATTTTCAATGTCGTATAAATGTCGGAAAAGCACTCCGATACGGACCGTTGAGATAGAGATCGACGTTCAATACAGTACATGAAAAGGCTCTTAATATACCGATTCTACATCAATAATATGGAAGTTGAGCTTGGCTGAAGAATCTTATTGATTAAATATGACGATTTACCACCGGGAAGAATAATACATTTACTGATAGTGATCCTATATGAAAATAAATTTTTAGAGTGCGAGGTTTTACCCGAGTATGTTGCAGCCAATGTCTAGGAAAGTATTTTCCTAAATGATCAATTATAACCATATTTATCTCTTCCTTCTTGATTATAATACTACATGTAGAGTATGAATGAAGTCTAAGTCGGATATGCAGATTTTACACCGAATCTTTATAGGTTGATGTAAAATGCTGCACGATACTACTTGACGACATTTTTGTTCACATGCCATGGCTGGTAAATGTGGCACATATTTAAAGCTGACTGTTAGTAGTTGCACATTTTAGGAGAGTTAAGTTATCTTAATAACCAACAGGAGATAAATTACCACAATAACAATATGTGCTACATGTTGTATCAGTACAAATACAAAAAATATTATCGATACTTTGACCTGAGGTATATAAAAAAGTATGATTGAATCTCACAGGCCGAGATAATTCAGGCTGAATTGACCATAATTTCACTTTATATAAGTAAATGTTCATCTTGTGACACAAATGTCATTTCTGAAATTCTGCCAGCAAATCACTAGTATGATGCTTGCTAAATAGCTATTCACAAATTTCAGCCGTATGTTGCTGCAAGTCGCATTCATTGTCAATTGTGATTTTTTTTTTTGGTTTTTATTGACATACATACTCGCTTATTTCTTGATCAATTACCTAAGCAAACATATGTGAAGAGTATAAACAAGAAGGACCCAGATAAAAAATTAGATAATTAAGATAAGAAGTAAAAAACAAACTTTTATGAATATTCTACAGATAGAATTGACTTATCTAGTTGAATTATTAACGACAACCAAATTCTTTATAATTGCATGTCAACGGTGACAATTCTTTATTTTAGATAATACCTAATCATAAAAAAAGATTAGTGTACAACAACTCCATACGAAACTATAGTCCAAAATATCAAAGCGCAAGAGTCTATACTGATACTCACTTCGATAAACATAACTTTGCCCTGAATGTAAGAAAGACTATTATCTAACCAAGCAGGCAATTTAATTACAAGTATATCCCTCAAAATTGAGGGCCTAAACTTGAAGTGATCCGCAGATGAAATTGGTGGGGCTAAACATGAGTTAGTGACAAAGAAAATCCATGTAAGGTACATCTCTAAACTAAAACTCGACAGAAGATGTAGAAAGCAACATTGTATAACGACATTATCCCACTTGCGACAATGTCGTGAAACGGCTTTAGCAATCCCATAGTTGCTGCGATGGTACCCATATATTATGAAATATAGACATATAAAAAATCTTGGCTATCAAATTGTTGCCTTTCTTACCAATTTCCAATAAGTTTGTACATACCGACAACTAATTTGATCTGAAGTTAAGAGAAGTCACAAAAGAATATAAAGATGTATATTTCAACAGATATCTCAAAGAGATACTACACTTATTACAACAACAATTCAGGATGGTATTCCCACAGATGGATCTTATTTGTAATTGTTATTGTACCAATTGTAATTATATTGGTATTGTTCTTTCTTAGAAGAAGAAAGAGATCTCAAATCGTTTACCCTGATACCAACAACCAATATTATAACAATACTCAGCAAACTGGTGGCTATGGAGGTGGAGCTCAGTATAATCAACAACAACCTCAGTATGGAAATGATTACAACAACAATCAATATGACCAGCCTACATATGACCAGCCTCCATACGACCAAGGCCAATATAGTACTGGTAACCAAAATGGCTTTGGTGGATACCCACAAGCGAAGGATGAAGACTTCCAACCCCCACAGGGACCACCTCCTTCTCATCAAAAGAGCTGAGTTACAAGGAATCTCAATTACAAATAAACCTGCAAATGAATTGAGCTACAAATATGATTCATTTACAAAGATGGCTATTTTGACGTCATGGCAATTTCTTTCAAAGTTTTATATATCATCTCCCGTTTCTTTGATCCGTTAAAGGTGATAATTACTATCTTTTAATTCTTGTTCAAGTTTGTTTAATACTTGCTGGGTATTTAATGTAGCATCCGTAAGTCTATAGTTTTGACCAGCCAAATAAAAGCCTAAGTGGGGATCATTTTGTAACAGAAGAAATTGCTTGTAAGCAGCATAACTCCATCCATAAGGAGGCTGCTGGTGTATGCTTGAATTCTTATCGTACTCCGAAACAAGGGATTCAATAAACTTCGTTTTGAGAGTTCTTGCAGGCCTTCCAGAAACCAAATTGGTCAAAATGGTTGCTTCTCCTGATTTCAGCAATATCCTATCCTTAATGAAATTGTTCGAATTTGATTCTGGAACTGTCAAGAAAACTGAGCCTAGCTGTACGGCAGATGCACCCAAAGACAAATAAAACTCAATTGTCTTACCATCCATTATACCTCCCGCTGGGACTAAGAAAGGCCTATAAGGCGCACCTTCAAATAATGCCTTGACTTGTGAAAATAAGGCAAAGGTAGATAATTTCTCATCCAACAACTCATTAGTTAAGTATATTCCTCTATGCCCTCCAGCTTCATATCCTTGCAACACCAAACCGTCGACACCGAGACAACCTAAGTTTTTTGCCTCCTCAAGAGATGTAGCTGTCGCAAATACTAGTATACCACTACCCTGTAAAGCCGTAAGAGCCTTTCTTGAAACGCAACCAAAATGGAAACTAACCATTTTTGGCTTATACTCGTCCAAGTATTTGAGAATATCACTAAATACATCAGGATATTCCTGTTCAATTTCAACTAGTGATATATTGGCCTTATTAAAATCAATTTCATTCTTTAACAGTGTCCCACTCGATTTCTCAAACAAGGTATACCAATTTTCTTTCTCTTGGAGACTAGGAGTTCTCTGTTCTTTGTAGTCATGGCAGAAGAAGTTCAAATTGACAAGCTTAGCTGATCCTCCTTTTGATTCATACTCCTGGACAACTTTTTTTAGAGGATCAATTCCTTCTCGTAAATCAGTTGCACCGAAAGGAAGTGATCCAATTGCACCATTTTTCACAACAATTGATGATAAGGTTGCAGTAGAAATTCCCGCCATCGGAGCTTGAATAATGGGCAATTTAGCCCCAATAGCTTTTAAGAATATCTGACTAGCTGAGTAATTAGACATCTTGATGTTATTGAAAGACCCTCTGCAAAAAAGTCAGATTGCTCTCGTATAATATATAGTGCAACAAATCATTTTACTAACTCCTACTAATTCCTTAAAGTCCGATCTGCAATGACTTCATATTAGTCACCACTTAACAGGCTACTTTTCATTTCTGCCACTAGTGAAAAGTACCACAGATCTGAACCGATCACCCTTTCTTTTATTTCATACTAGGTAGACTCGATATTAAATTTTCTTTTGTTGGGACATATGTTTTATATTATACGACGTTCAACGATAAGGAATATTAATCAAAATTTACTGTCTACATGGCTAAATCAAGAACCAATGAATATTGTTGTAATTAATACTATATAAGAGGTCATATCAGGCAAATAAGTCTATTATATATAGCCCCTTGAGGTTTCATCGGGGACTAATGCAGCCGACAGCTATATGAACTCACCAAAAACCCAATCTCGTTTAATTGTTTTGGAGGTAGAAATAGACACCGAAAGCAAGCAAGAAGACGATAACGGCAACTAATGGGAATGAAACAGAAGACTCGGATTCTCCATGTCTTTGAGGTTTGATCTCCTTGATAACACCTCCTTCAACCTTTCCAATCAACAACTTAGACATGATCTCGTGAGCATCGTCAGAGTGTCCAATATCATCAAAAGCTTCAGTTGCATCGGTACCAGCTACATCAACAACAACTTCTTCTCCACCTGGATGTTCATCTATGTAACTTGAAACATCGTAAACTTTACCGTTGTAAACAACCCATAAGTCGTCGTTAGAGGTATGCTCAGCGACTTCCTCGTATGTGTAAACTTTCAACTCAGATTCGATTTCTTCAGACATTATGTACAAATCAAATATGAATCAGTATTAAGAACAGCCACCTGAACACTAAAAAAGCTGTCTAATATGCCAACTAAACCGGTTATTAAGAAAAAAAAAGTTCCAGTTTTATGTTGATAGTTTGAATTTGGTGCTGGAAAATTTATGAATTTCTCAGTACAGGACTATCTTTGAGTTTTACCTTTAACTATCAGGAGAATAGAATACAATCAACGCTAAGTAACAAATTGTTTGTTGGCAGTTTTTTCTTCTCACTCTGTTGCTGGGAATCTTTACTTAATATATATCGACTAAGCGGTATGCGTGTATATCAACAATATTTAGCCTATCACTTTCCCCTTTCTATCATGTGAAAGATAGTTACAATGTTAGAGTCTGAGGTTGTGATTCTTCGCACAGGCGCGTGAGCCCAATCAACTTTGAGATATAATAAGCTATTTGTCACACAAAATCCTGTTTCCCGCCATGCGCATATAGTATGTTACCGCGGTGTCTAGAGAGGGGTGTCGCAACAGCAGGTGTCACGTAGGCGAGAAGAAACTCTACCTAGGTACTGATCTATCTTATGCATAGGGAGGAAAAAATTAGGGGTCCCTTGTGCGTGTCGTTTACCGAGAATTTATCGGTATGCCTCCTTGGCCAGTCCGAAGATCGCGACAATCCGCAGGCAGGATATTGTACTTCTCGCTAGCTCACATGCTAATGGTGCGAAGCGGTTGAAAAGTTGCTAGTTTGCGAGTAAGTTAGATAATATCACAAATTGTGCGTTCATTGAATATTTAAAATCTAAATAGATGCCAAATCAAAGTCGATTCCCTTTGCCTTTAATTCCTTCTGCTTGGAGGCACGTCTATGTTCATACTTCTTAACCAAAGAGTCCCATTTTTCTTGGGATTTAGGCTTGTTATGGTTGTGCTTACTTATTTTCTTCCAAGGGATAACCTTAAATTTGCTAGACTGAGTAAAGAGGGTGTCATATGCCGATGAGTCGTCGATGAGGCTACACTTTAACAAGTGGCCAAAAAGAAGGTAGTTGTCCATAGTTTCAGCTGCGATCTTTGCAACATTGTACTCTTCAAACTCGATGAATCCGTAGTGCTTTGACTTTCCAGTCTTTTTGTTTCTGGATACTTTCAAGTTTATGATGTTACCAAACTGAGTGAAGTACTTTTTGAGCTCGTCTTCGTAGAAACCGTGGGGGATACGCCCTATGTATATGATGGCTCTTTTTTGCTTCTTGCTAGAACTTTGAGGTCCCGATGTTTTTATTACCTTGTTAACTGAGTGGCCCGATGCTGAGCTCTTGGATTCTGCACTGCTTTTCTTCTGATTTGATGCCGTCTCAGGTCCTGCCTCAGATCCCTCTGATTCTTCGTCACTCAGTAGCCCTTCGATTTCGTTTTCATCTGAGGATAATTCTTCACTAGACGATGAAGGGAGCTGGAGCTCTTCTTCTTCCTTCTTACGAGATGCCTTTGGAACACTAAGCTTTCCTTTACCTTTACCCTTTACCATTTCAATTATGTATCTAGTAGACTAGACTTAGTTCTACCGTTATGTATATTAGTTTGATAAAGCAGATGAGGTTGATGCTCATCAGAAAGAAATTTTTTTGAGTATAGGCATTTATAATATATACAGGAACATACAGAATCAAGACAGCATACATAAAGAACACCAATAACATGAAGGGACGTAGAATTTTACTCTAGTGAAGCTCTCAACCAGCAGACGGATGAAGGATATGACATCGATCTCCTGAGTTTCAAAATAAGCAACGGTAAATGATTTCCAGCATCAATTTCTGACCAACTCTTCAATTAGTTTAAAAGACCTCCGAGCAGGAAGCCCAACTACATTGAAATAGTCTCCGTCTATAGACTTAAAGAGTAAGCTACCCTTTTCCTGGAACTTGAAACCTCCAGCAACATTCAACCCTTCTTCTGATTCGATATACGCATCTAAGACATCTTGCGAAATTTCCTCGTCAAAATGTAAATTAGTTACTTCCACCTCATTAGCTTCAACAACTCCTGCTTCATCGATTCTCGTCAAGACAACGGATGTTAAAACTTGAATTTTGGGAGTGTGCCTATACTGACCAAACATTTCTCTTTGTCTTTCTTTGGTTTTTGGTTTTTCATAAATCTCATTGTTACAAGAAATGATTGTATCAGCAGATAAGACTATATACCTTTCATTTGTATTTTCTTCTCGAAGCTGTTGGGTGACTGCCCTTGCTTTATGTAAGGATGTTTGTCTGACATACTCCTTAGTGGTGTGGTCAACTTTCAGTAGGTTTTCATCGAACTTTGAGGGAACAATTGTGACATTTTCAAGTCCTAGGTTTTCCTTCAAAATTTGAAGACGACGTGGGGACGTAGATGCACATATAAATTTGTATTCATTCAACCTCTCGTATACATATGGCGAAAACTGCATAACCGTTTTAACTGTTTTCCAAACGATATCCATTCAATCTCATACTACAAATATCATTTATCTACAACATATAGGATCGTTAGGAATGACACGATAATACTTATATTTTCGTTTCGTACTTCTAAAGTGATTTATTTTATATTTTATCCAGAATAAACCAACAAATACTATTACACATACTATACAGAGGGGATTGAAAGAATTTATTGAAGTAATGCTGCCTTTTGTAGCTCCAAATCATTATACTCTGTCTTTTGTTTTTCAATCTCTTTTTTGACTTTACTGATGTAAACATCTAATCTAGCCAATTCATCTAGCTCATCAGTTCTTGTATATTCTTGGTCTCTCTTTGATTCATCTGATAACTTATATGGTAAGAGGTTGGAAGGCTTTTGGGTAAGAATCTCGAATACCTTCTCCGTAGGTTCCTGAAATACTAACTCATCATACATGACTGAATTGACTTCTCCATTCTCTTTCTGAGGAATCTGTGGATTAAATGGATGAAGCTTTAAACCATGAAATATTTGAAAGTTTTTCTCGTTGATACCTAATTCAGCACCAGCATGGAAATGCAATTTGATTATGATCTCAAATTCACCCCATCCTGTCTCAGTAACCTGATATGGTGGCTTCTCTATTGTTCTCACTGGGGTGTCATATGTTTCGTGTAACTTGAATGTAACCTTCTTGATCAAGTGACTTAAGTCTACGTTATCCAAAGCTGGTTTGAAGAATACGGTCCACTCGTGTGTGTGATCAACAGGAGTTTTTTCCGTCCTTTTTTCTGGAGCTAGCCTAACAGCAGTGTTTCCATATATGACTGGAACGGAAATTGATATGTTCTTGAGTCTTTTAGAGGATGAACTCATAGCTCTTTCTATTATTGTTAGGAACTTCTACACCTAAAGAATATTGAAATATCTTGAGTTTACAGAATTGAATTAAACGTCCTGTATATAACCAAAATGAGATCTACTTATAAAGGTATATTGGCTACTTAGGAATCAATGGGGCCCAATCAGCCATTGTTTTTGGTTTAGATATAGTATTGACTTGATCACTACTATTTGTAGACCTTGGTGGCGGAGGAACTGGCGTAGACTTCACTTTTGTGATTTCTGGCTCCTCGATCGGTTCCTTCTCTGATTTCATCTCTATCCTTGAAGATGACAATGATGAAGGCTTCATTGGCACCATAGGTTTTTTAGGTTCCAGTGAAGTATTATTAGGAGTCATTAACGGGGAACCTCCTTGTGGAGTACTTGAGCTTGATCTGCTTGGAACAAGAGGTGCTGCTGAGAATCCAATTGGTGCTTTTACAGGAATTGCAGCCTTCCTTGGAGGTGGTGGGGGAGGAACAGCACTAGTAGTATCATTAACACCTGGAGCCAGGGATAACAGAGATCCTTCACTTTCAGGAGCAACATTACGTCTTGCAGGTGTTGGAGGAGGAATTCTCCTTGGTAATCCTGTACTTGGTATAGGGCGAGGTGGAAGTTTGGGAGCTGAAAGATCAACCTCATCGAGTAGGTGCAATTCTGATAAAGTATCATTTGTGAAGCTTGAACCGTTGGATGATAATGCGAGATTTGAAGAAGGAGCACTGTCCGACAATTCCAATAATGAAACGCTTCCTTGATCATTATGCTCGAGTTTGTAGCTATTGTATAGAGACTTTGTCATTTCGAATTTTTTATCGGTATCAATGAATTTAACCTTGGATCTAAAGATAGAAAACACGGGTTTATGGTCACTAATGTACATATCCATTAATGATCTGTAACTTAATTGATCCAATTTTTCTAAGTCACTTTTACTGTAATGAAGCACTCTATCAGTCCAAGATGGAACTCTTTGCTTTTCAGAAGTATCGTAATTAGATGTCCCTTTGTCAAACTTATACGTTGGATAAAATTTAATCACTCCTTCCTTAAATTCATAAAATGCACCTTTTTGAGAGAATTCCTGGTTCAATTGATCTTTTTGGAGTAGCTCATCAAAAGCTCCTTTTTCGATTAAGGATCTAGTTTGTTCATTGGGCAACGTAATTCTGTAATTCAAGTCACCAAACCAAATTATATGGTCATGATCTTTGAGTGTGTAGTTCCTAGTAAATTTAAGACCTTGCATAATAGATTGATATTCGTTATACCTCTCAACAACTGCATTAGTTCCCGCAGCTAGATGCGAGGTAACTAGAGCAATTGAGGTCAGTCCAAATTCAAATCTGACGCCGCATGCACCTTTATTTGCTGCAATTCCTCCCAAACCAGTCTTTTTCGAAGAACCTGCAACTTGTTTGACGTTATTGACTTGTGACTTCTTCACAAACAAAAACACCGCAATGGATGAGATTGCTTCAGTTCTCAAAAGAAGATATGGTTCATTTTGGGAGTTAAGTTCATTATTGAGTAACTTAGCCCATTGGGTAGGTTTTGAAGCATCAGCAGTCAATATAGATCCAGCATTCAACTCAATCAACTCTTGTAAACCTATTGCATATATATCAGGCAATGGTGAACCCGCAAGTTCCGGAGGGAAGAGCCAACTTGAAAGATCAGTCCCGTTAGTTGGAGTCGCGGCATTAACATTAAATGTTCCCACAAAGATACTAATATCACTCCAACTTGTAAACTTGCTGGACTCTTCTCTTAATTTCTCTTGAACATAATCGTTGATTGGATCATAGATTCTCACTGGGTCAGAATACTTAGCGTCATATCCAAGTAACAAATCCATAGTAGATTGCTTCTTTCCATCAACAAAAGTATTTTGATACATTCGTGACACAGACTTAGTGACATCTGACAAGGCACCAGCAAGGTTCATTTTTCCCGATCTAGTAAACGATGACTTTAAAGCGTTGGTTCCGGTATATATTTGGGAGATGGCGTCTCCATTATCAGCCCAAACAGTATTATGTTGATTAATAAGCTCATCTATAGCATATCTTTCACGGTAACTATTCTCATGACTGACAGAGTTCCTCAAAATATGCTTCAAGATGTTTTGACTAATAACTTGTTGAACGAGATTTGTTCTATCCAAGCAGTCTAAACAGTTCACACGGAAAACACCACTCTGCCTTGTTATAACTTCATCATGCTGGACATCATAAGAAAACCAACCTATTTGCTCCAAGGTACTTTCTAAGAGAGGCAATATTTTAGTTGCACCCGAAAAGCCTCCACTTTGTTTTGTTTCTTGATGAAAATCAAATTCAGTAAATGGTAAGCCATTCTTCTGCTCGAAATTTTCATAAAGCTGTCTATAACGGCGCAGTAATGAAACCTCTGCAGGTTTTGTTTTTGAAAGCAAATTAACTATATGACAGGCACCGTACTTTTGTTCAATATAGGAAAAATGCTTGTTGAAAACAGGTTGTGTTGCCTCCACAGACCTTGTAAGGGTGATTTTGGGATTGATTATTGTAGAATCTTGTTCCCAAAAGGCTGGCACAGACCCTCTAACCTGGGTGAATGAGGATATCAGATTCTGCAGAAGATTGCTATATATGAACTCAGTTTCAACAAAGTTTGCAACGTTTCCATTATCATCAATCCCTCTTGCATTATATCTTGTGCCCGCTCTTTTCCACGATTGCTTCGACACAATTGTAAAAGAGTTCCCAGGGGTGCCAAGGCTCACTGTATAAGCATATCCTCTAATAGCAGTAGTTAAGAATTTATTATCATCTAATGCAGTTTGTCCAAATTCATCTAAATTGGAACGAAATGTAATAAGTTCACCCATCAAAAACGAGTTCCACATGTACTCTTTCTGATATCTATCAAAATCTATCTTTCTAGTATGTGTATTATTCTTTTCGTATAACTTAGATTTTGAAATACCTCTATCCTGAAGCAAAGATGTCAAATCGAAATCATTCGAATAATAAAATGACCCATTCGACAACAATTTCCTAAGTTCCAGACACGGATGTATATTTCTATTGAAATCATCACTGTCATAGTCACTCGTGCCATTTCCGGGCTGTATAGGTGCTCCATTAGCATCTAGATCAACAAAATCCCATTCATCGTTTGTCAACAGCACAAAGTCTACGGAGTATATTTTATCAACAGTTTCATATCTCAATGGGTTTGCTACCTCTTTCACTGCCCCAGTGATAACTACCACAAAAACTTGACCCTCTACAGTTATCAATCCTAAACATCCATGGACTTCTCTTTGAATTAACGTCTTATAACCACTTTCCTTGGTGATCTGATCATTTGGAACTAGTTCAACGGCAACTGATGGTGCGTTTGATCCCTTGGTTTTTTTTGATAATTGTTTGAATAATAAAGTAAATGTATTCGAATAGAGAGCAATGGTTCGATGCTCACTCTTGTATAGGACTTTCATCTTTTCTTGCTCCCTTTTAAGAGCTGCCTCGGACTATTCTTATAAGAAAGCTGATAGTAAAATAAAGTGAAATTTATCTGACGACACTTGCGAATCAGTAAAATTACAGGTTAGCTCAATCTAATTTGCAATTTTAACTGTTGACTGATTAAACCTTTCCTGAAAGATATCATAAGACATTACAAGGAGCCATAAGACTACTTGATAGAGTATGGATCTTTTCATTCAAAGTACAAGCATCAATTCTCTTTTCACTATTATGTTGCTCTGAGGAAATACCCTACAATTTACAGTTTACGTTTATAAGTATGTAAAAAGCATCTGGAATCAAACAATAATGGGACAAAGAGGTGATATTTGTTTTCCATATAAACAATTAGACAGAATATATGTTACTCTCATACTTTGCTCTTTTTCCTTGCTTAGACCAACCAACACTAAGCAGCTTTTTGCAATATAAGCAGAATGATTTAAGTCCGGCATATATGAATTTTTTTCTTTTCACTTATTCTTCAATGGTCTATTGACGAAATCTGTATTAGAGCTAAGTTCTTCACTAAATAGCAGAAACACATAAAACATTCATCATAAAAGATAGAAAAATGGCTTACACTCAATTACAATTATCTGATGAATCAAGAGAAAGACTCCTTAAGGTCTTAGAGTACTCTAAGACCATTGCTCACTATGGTTTTATTCCATTTGTCTTGTACTTAGGCTGGTCAGCTACTCCAAACAAGCCATCATTATTTAGCTTGTTGAGTCCTTTTCCATCTGCTTAAACAATGATATAGAATCTCTAGCAGTCTTATTAACCTTTTAATGGTGTTGCTAGTGGGACTTGCATGGATAAATATGAGAAAAGAAAATGCAGCTAGGCTCCAAACGACACTTCCACATAAGAGGATGTATCGTGATGTTTTCATTTGATATGGATCACCTAGCTGTGTGTGGGTTATTTGACACCACTAAGGGTGTTCAATACCACTCATGGTGTATATAGTTTTCGGACCAATGAATGTGACTTATTGCAATTATCTATAGGCTGGAAAGCTCAACTGTAGCAAATTCATAAATATTAAAGAGGTGTAAAAGTAGACAAATACTTTTATTGATTATCCTTGTTCGCTATCTTTTGAAAAGCTCTAATTTCAATAGTTTTTCAAATGTTAGTGGCTCACTTTCATATCTTGAAATGATGCTTTGAAGGTCATAAAATTGAGAAATCAGCCTAGTTTTCTCTACTAAGAAATAATTATTCATACAATAAGAATTTCGTCAGGAAACTCTGAACAGCATTCAGATGAGCAATGAAAGCTTGCTAAGTAGGAGACAAATCGAGGCGGCCGCTGGTCTATCGGCAGGGTGTACGACAACATTGGTCACACATCCTCTTGATTTGCTAAAGGTCAGATTACAATTATTAAAAGGACCCAGCAGAGGAAATTATTCTTCAATAAAATCAGTTGTAAACCTGTTAAATGCATCTGTGACCCAAGAATTCAAAGAATATAAGGGAAACAATACTCTATTAAGAAATTATAGGTTCCCACATCTATTGCACCAATATTATAGAGGATTGGCACCAAATCTAATAGGAAACATTACAGCATGGTCGTTATACTTTACCATATATGCAGAGCTCAAGAGTGTCATTCACACACCAAATGAAACAATGGACTATTTCATATCTTCTACATTGACTGGTCTTTCATGTTCACTAATGACCAACCCAATTTGGGTTTTAAAAACAAGAATTTTGGCAACTTCAAAGCAAGATGCATTAGCATATAGATCTATCTCAGATGGTGTGAGACAGATATTAAAGAAGGAAGGTATATCTGGATTCTGGAAAGGTACCATTCCTGGGTTAGTTCTGGTATTTCAAGGAAGTTTACAGATTACATTGTATGATAATTTAAAGAGTGTAATTATAGGCAACAAAGTGGACAAAGATGAACCTTTATCTACTGTACAATACACTTATACGTCTGCATTTGCTAAAGTGCTTAGTATGACATTAATGTATCCCGCACAAGTTGTCAAAACTAGACTTCAGAGTTTTAACCCAGTTAACGAGAAAAGATCAATAAAGATTATCTGTAAGAGCATCTGGGAGAATGAAGGTAGGATAAGAGGTTTCTATAAGGGTATGAGTGCTAACATCGTACGTGTAGTTCCTGCCACTTGTGTAACCTTTGTGACATATGAGTCTGTTAAAAACTATTTATCAATTGTGTGATGGTTGCCACCCTATATTTATTATTCTATATACGCAAATAAGACCACCATGGCTATTAATAGGTGCTACCTGAGGAGAATTGACCCTTATCTCACAGTCAGGATCAGTTCTAGTGGGCTTCCACTGGTTTTATTTGCAACCTGCATTTAATGAAAAGTAACTAGTAGTATCAACAAACGCGTAAGGACGTTAGATCATCACCAAATGATAGAACCAGTAACTCAAGAATAGAGAGAATAGAATTATAATATGGGGGATATAGATGATTCACCACAGTCGAAACGAAGAAAGATAGAATCTGATGATTGGTATCCAGTTTCTGTGACAGCAATAAAGGAACCATTCAAATTTGAGTCCTCGACCTACATATCTGAGGTCCCCAAAGAGATTGCGGAAAATCCAGAAAGGGGGGTTGTTTTAGGTGTAGATGAAGCTGGAAGAGGTCCTGTATTGGGTCCAATGGTATATGGAGTGGCATATTCCCCAGACGAGTACCTGAATCACTTGCAAACCAAATACGGGTTTGCTGATTCAAAGACATTAAAGGAGGACAAGAGACAAGAGTTATTCCAAAGCATTGTAGAAAATTCATCAGATCTAATGGCAAACGTTGGATGGGCAACAAGAACTATGACAGCAAGAGATGTACTGTCTGGGATGTTGCAATCTGTCCTAGGAAAGGGTTCCTACAATCTTAACGAGCAAGCTCACGATACCACGATACAATTGATAAAAGAAGTCATTGGACAAGGTGTGAATATTACAAAGATCTTTGTTGACACCGTTGGTCCCCCTGCATCATACCAGGCAAAATTAAAGAGGATATTTCCTACAATTGACATCACAGTTGCAAAAAAAGCAGATAGTATCTATCCTATAGTCAGTGTGGCTTCCGTGGTGGCTAAAGTGACCAGAGATTTCAACTTGAAGTTTTTCAACACCAATTTGCCCATACTCTCAGGACACAAACTAGGTTCAGGTTATCCTTCTGATCCCAATACCAGTTCATGGCTCCATAGTAATGTAGATAAAGTTTTTGGTTGGTGTTTTGGGTTAATTAGGTTCCTGTGGCAGACTTCGAAGGACAGTCTCAAAAATAACGGGGCTGTGAATGTTATATATGAAGAGCAGTGTGTCAAAAATGATAGCGATTATGCTGATGTTGCAGATTTCTTCTCTGAATCATCAAAAGGGTCTTTAGGGGCAATCGATACTAAACATTTCGGCTCCAGTGATGTCCTGCTTTAAGTGAGAACGGTCAACTGAGATGATCTAAAGCCGAAAATGGTCGCGGTTCCAAACTTCGAGAATCGGACTTTGAGTACCGATAAATGACACAAAAACTAACGAGGGTCGGGAGACAACCATGCGATTGATGAGATAGGCCTTCGAGTGTAATTAAGATTCTAATAAACATCGTAAAATTATATTTTCCTTTCAATAGTGTAGACAAATATACTTCATTCAACATAAGAGATGTCTGCGTTGTTCGCTGTTTCAAGGACTGCTTTTGCAGCTCGTGCTGTCGCTTGCACAAAGCAATATAGATACTCATATTTACAATTAGCAAGGTTGTATTCATCAGGGAAGTTCCCACCATACACTGTGATTAACATGCCGGCTTTATCCCCAACTATGTCCCAAGGTAATCTTTCCCAATGGGCTAAGGCGGAAGGTGATGAATTGCAACCTGGTGAACCAATTGCAGAAATTGAGACAGATAAAGCATCAATGGATTTTGAATTTCAAGAAGAAGGTTACCTTGCTAAGATTTTAGTGGAATCTGGAGCTCAAGATGTTCCAGTCGGAAAGCCAATCGCTGTTTACGTTGAAGATAAGGACAGTGTTGCCGCTTTCAAGGGCTTTACTGCCGCAGATGCCGGTGCCGGAGAAACAACTTCTGCTCCATCAACTGAGGAGGCAACAAAGGCTGAAGAACCAGCCAAGGAAGAATCAAATACTGCAACCACATCTTCATCAGCTTCAAAGAAATCCACTAAGCCAGTTGACAGAATCTTCGCATCTCCATTGGCTAAGACCATTGCTTTGGATAAGGGTATTGCTTTGAAAAACATTAAGGGATCTGGTCCAAACGGTAGAATTGTCGCCAAGGATCTTGAAAATGCCATTCCAGCTTCTCAAGCTGCTTCCCCTGCTGCTACTGCTGCTCCAGCTGCTGCTTACGAGGATATTCCTCTCACCAACATGAGAAAGACTATTGCTAAGAGATTGACTCAGTCTACTCAAGAATCCCCATCTTACATTGTACAATCAGAGCTTTCTGTTTCTAAGTTGTTGAAGTTGCGTCAATCCCTTAACGCATCCGCTGAAGACAGATACAAATTGTCTATCAACGATCTTTTGATCAAGGCTATTGCTTTGGCTTCATTGAGAGTTCCAGAAGTCAACTCTGCTTGGTTAGGTGACCAAGGTATCATTAGAGCTTACAAAACAGTTGATGTCTCTGTTGCAGTTGCTACCCCAACCGGTTTAATTACTCCTATTGTCAAGGATGCCGACACCAAGGGTTTGGCTGCTATCTCCAAGGAAGTTAAGGCTTTAGGAAAGAAGGCTAAGGAAGGTAAGTTGAGCCCAGAAGAATACCAAGGCGGTACCATCACCATCTCTAACTTAGGAATGAACCACGCTGTCAACAGTTTTACTTCAATCATTAATCCACCACAAAGTGCTATTATTGCTATTGGTACTGTTACCAAGAAGGCGGTTCCTTCTAATGTTAACGAGCAAGGTTTTATCTTTGAAGATATTATCACTGTCACTGGTACTTTCGACCACAGAGTTGTTGATGGTGCTTTAGGTGGTGAGTGGATTAAGGCATTGAAGAAGATCGTTGAGAACCCATTGGAAATGTTGGTTTAATCTGTAAAGCTACCAACAATCCCGGTGCTTATCGTATAAATGTCTACAACTTACAACTTATACATAATCAAAAATAAAAGGTTAGATATACTTATAATTTTACGTAATAAAGATTTCTTGGCTATCACATTATAACCTAACTCATCAAATAATCTGTAATCTTTCTAAAGTCATTATTTTCAATACCTGAGATCTATTATTCAATAACTGAAATTGATATTTGGTACTCAATAGCTATTGGGTTTGTGTAACATAATTGTCCGATTTAGGAGACCTATATACCGGAACTTTCTCTGACTTGAATTAATAGTCAAAGTAAACACTACATCAATAAATTATATTTATATTTAAAAAGTTATTCATTGAACCTAATAATGACATTAGAAACAATATATATCGCAAGACACGGGTTTAGAGCGAACTGGTTACCACCTCCACATCCCCCAAATCCCACTGGAATAGATAGTGACCCCCCTCTTGCACCACATGGGGTTGATCAAGCTAAAGAACTAGCCGTACATCTTGAGGCATTACCTAAAGAAGATAAACCACAAATCATATTAAGCTCTCCATTTTATAGATGTGTTGAAACATCACAGCCGATTGCTAAAGCTTTATCTATTAAGATTGCAATTGAGCGTGGTGTTGGAGAATGGTATAAGAAAAATAGAGGAACTATTCCTGAACCTGCAAATTATGATACTTTGAAGAAATTTTTCCATTCCTTGGTTGATAGTGAATTTTGGGATAGAGATAATACTGTTGGTGTTATACCCGATCTCTCAGGTGAATCTGAAGATGATATATTTATTAGAACATCACAATTCTGGAAGAAATTCATTCCTATCTTTGAAGAGAAGTTTCCTGAGATCAAGAACATTTTAATTGTGACACATGCAGCGACAAAGATTTCTTTAGGGTTGTCTCTTTTAAAAGCCAAGAGTGTATATGATCCCATTGATGACAAAGGAACATTGTTGAGAGCTGGTGCTTGTTCTCTCGATAAGTATATAAAAATTGGTTCAGATTGGCAAATTAAAAGTAATGGAAATACATCCTTTTTAAGTCAGGGAGAAGAGATGAACTGGGATTTTCACTCCAGTTTTGAAGCAGGTTCGGATGAAGAGATCAAGGCTAGACAACAAGAGGCCAAAAGAAAGAAAGAATTGGAGGGTGCTTCCGGTATTAATAAAGAGAAAGATCAGTTAGATTCTGAAGAATACGAGGTACGTAAGTAAGATTAAGTAAATCTCAATAGATATTAATTACTAACCAACTTGAAGGATTTTTACGTGATCATAGACATTCCCGTCACAGCAAAAAGTCAAAACTTTGAAGACTCAAACAGTTTGGAGTCATCAACAACCAGAGTGAATTTGATTAGACCATCATCTCAGTTTCAGATTACTGATATTAACCATCCATCACCTCTTGTCAAAATTTCTAATAGGAATCTCACATTGAGCACAGAATCTAATACTAATGATATCATTAACAATTTGGGTGTAATTGATGGCAAAATATTTGAGACCAAATGGGAAAAACTTGTTGGTACAGATTTAGTATTTGATGATTATGGCCAATTAGTCGGAAAGGTTACAGAGCATTTATCATGCAATGGAAATGTCAAAATAAATTCAAAAGAAGTCGATAAGAATGTCAATGATGAACTTGACCCTACATCAAAAGAAGTAAAGGAGGAAAAGACAACGTTTTTGAAGAAAGCAATTAGCTATGCAAAACAGAAAAACAACGTAGAGCAAAAGGATTGAGCTCTGGAGCTACAATATCTTTTATGTAATAATTGGATGACTTGAATCGGCTTATTAATAAATTAATGCATTTATAAATTAGGTATTTATCAGTAAAATAGGGTATTGAATTAACATTAAATGTATTCAACTTATGACTTTGCAACAACGATTCTCAGAATGTGGTCTATAAACAGTTGTAAGCTTACATCATCAGTCAATACATCTAACTGATTGCCATATAGATGATTTGGATTTGTAGCATAGCTTGAAGATGGATTTAACTTTGCCATTAAGAAACGAGCTTGAGAACCTCCCTCATCGGTGTCTATGAATCTTGGTAAAGGATATCTATCCACTAAGATTTCAGCCGCTTCTTTTTTCGGTGCTTCCAAGAATTCTCTAAAATGTGCATATTCTTCCATTTCATGATAGCCTGCTTTTCTCCATGATGCAACTCTTGAGCCATGATAGATTAATATTTGGAAAAATGTGTCCAAAAGTAATATCTTTCCATGACCTAATGAAAGAGAATCCAATATCACTGGTATTGGTTCAATGTTTGGCTCACCATTTTCGTCTACTTCTCCAAAGTTGTCAATGTCATAAGATAACAATGTAGGCTGAATAATAATCAACGAGTTAGTGAGATCTTCATGCATAAATATATGCCTGGTAAAGCATGTTTCATCTGGAGAGCTATTGAACAAATTTATGAGTAATGACCTTCTTAAATGATACATAAATTGTGGAATCATTGCAAAAGTAGATGATAAGCTAAATGATGAAAAGTCTCCTTGGCGGTAGACTGCAAATCTTTTACAGGCAGTAATCAATGTTCTATCCAATTGTTTTACCACATCACTTGATTCAAGGTGAGATTTGAAGAAATTAGTTAATTCCAGTTGCAACTTGTAAACGGCATCTCTTGCTATAAGTACAACTGAAGTTTCTTGATCGAAACCCAGCTCTAAATTCATGTTGTCAACATCTCCGATTATTGGAATTGGGACTGTTGTGACACGTAATCTCATTTCTCCTGAAGGATGATGGTAATGAAACAAAAATTGGATAAAACTGAATTTTGTATTCAATGAGTCTAGCTTCTCGAAATACATGGCATATGTTGATTGTGGGTTAACACTGGATAGCTTCCATGAATTTGTGTTTCCTTCCCCTTTGGACTGGGTTGATACTTGTTTTAAGGCAGGACTACCTTCGGGGAGGGGCAAAGCCACTGCATGTCCTATCAAACCGTGAATTTTTAAGTCAGATGTAACACGGCATTCTAAAGTTCCATTGAAAGCCATTTCTAAGAAGTCTAATTCATCTCTCTTAAAGAATTTCATAACACTTTGCTTGAAAATAGAGGTGCTGAAAGAGTCACTCATTACGACTGAACCTCCAGACTTATGACATAATTCTTCCATTTCATATAGACCCACTTGATCATAACTTCCAATAAAAAAATTGCAACTAATTCCCATAGCAACCGTGGTCTTCGTAACTTTTGAATAGAAAGTCTTAGCATTTCTTAATAGTGAAAGATTTACCTGAGTTGTTGCCTTAGCCGATGGTAACAGAACCTGAGCTGATTTGACAATGTCATGATGTGACCTTAATGGCTCCTTCAAGTAACTTCCAACAATCGCTCCAGGTCCATATGTACAAGCACCCCCAATAAAGGTTAAAATGTGACCCCCTGCCGAGGCATTGCTACCTAAAATCGAAGCTAACAAGTTAGATGCAATATTCAATGCAGCACCAGTTGCCCTCAATGGTCTCTCCTTCATCACTTTATGAGGGAACAGGTTCGGTACTAAGCTTTCAATGATCTTACTCAAATGATACTCTACTATACCAACCGGTTGGAGGAAACGTTTACCTATAGGCCCTAACACCTGAGCAACCGGATCATGGTTCGAGGATGAATGCACACGAAGACCAGGCGCCAAAAGACCCAATAACTTCTGTAACTCATCTGCAGTGTACTCCTTACTTCCATTGAAACTATAATTTGAACTTGCTCCTGCTGCAATTAGATCATGAATCTGAACATGTTTTCCATATGAAATAAATCCAACTAATGCATCTTGAGGTAATAAGGTTAAAGAAATTATCAATGTCTCCTTGAGAGCCTCGTATGCATCTAAAATATCATCTCCTTCAAAGCAAGTATCAACAACATATAAGAATACTGGTGGAAAACCGCTCAGTCTACCTGTGCTATACTCAATGGTTGAATTCTCTGCTTGCAAACCCAACGGCAAACCATGGGTTAAATTAATTCTATTCATGAATCCACAAAAGGGACAAGTCCATATATCCTCATGGAACGTCACATAAGGGTTTATGAACGCTTTACATTGACGACAACTAGAGATATCATCTTTATCTCCATGCGGAACCACACTTTTGTTGTTCAAAGGTGTATAAAGAGACCCAAATGGAATAATATTCCTTTGATGCTGAACCTTGGACTTTGGAAGGTTACTCCAAGATAGTCTAACACCATCTTTATCTTCTCTTGCATCAAAGTCCATTTCAACACTTTTTCTCCACCCTTTAAGATAAACTTTTTATTATCGCTGCAGTTTTCAAGATCGATATCGGCATTTAGTATATTTTTTTCCGCCTGATTTACTTCGCGCGATTCTCTATCGGTTGAAATAAAGAGGGAATTTTAGTATGTAACGTGACATTCTTTAACTATATATACAAAATGATAAATTATTGTCTAACTACATCCCTCAAGCTTCCAAATGGTAAAACTTCCTCTACTCTTTGTGAACCTGAGAAGAGCATCGAAAGTCTGTCAATTCCACAACCCCATCCACCTGTAGGTGGTAAACCATACTCCATCAGTCTCACATATTCCCAGTCTGGAATGAGCATATCATTATCATTAAATTCAGATTTTGAGAGCTGTTGTATCTTGAACTTCTCATGTTGTTTAAAAGGAGAATTTTCTTCTTCATATGAGTTTATGTACTCTTTACCATTAATAAAGAGTTCAAATCGTAACGAGATATCGTATGATCTGCCGTCGTAGTCCACAATACTTGATTTTGACAATGGGGACATTATTGCAGGTTGATTGTAAATGAATATAGGTATATTCGAATCATTTGACAAGGACTCGAGATATGTGGATGAAAGATTATCAAGAAGGTTGGGCGGAGATTTTACTTGCGGAAGATCTAAACCAAGGGCCAGATGATACTCTATGAGAGCCTCAGAAGTCAATTGATCTGGTAGCTTGAGGCCAGTTTGACGTTCTAAAGTCGGAATGAACTCATACTTCGGGAATTCAAGGTCCCTGAGGTCCTTAAGAACTGGAAGTTGTTGCTGCAAGAGGGGAATTTGAACTGATTTCTCTTCGAGAGATGAATAAATGCTTTTCAATAACTCTTCGCTGATCGTCATAAGTTGTGGCAAGGAAGTGAATGACTGGTAGAATTCACACGTTGTGAATTCGGGATTATGCGTCAGATCAATTCCTTCATTTCTGAAATTTTGACCAATTTCGAATATCTTATCATAGCCTCCAATTATTAACCTCTTGAGCCACAATTCCGGTGCAACTCTTAACTGTAGGCTTTTATCACCATCCAATGCCTTAGATGATGTACTAAATGGCTCTGCATTTGCTCCAGTACCATAACCTCCAAGAATTGGAGTCTGTACCTCGAGGAAATCCCTGTTTAAAAAGAAAGTTCTGATAGCCTGGATTATATGAGATTTGATCATAAGCTTTTGTTTTGCCTCTGGACTTACCAAGTAGTTTAGTACTCTGTTCTTATTGATCAAGCTTTTATTTACAAGTTTTTCTGGAATAGCCATAGATCGCACACACGGACTTGTTGATCTAATGGGTTCAGTAAGCTTTAATGACAATTCACCAACATTGGACACTGAAGGGTATCCAATACATGCTACTGAATCTCCCTTTCTAAAGAACGCATGTATCTCACCAAATTCATCAGCTGAAATATTCATTAATTTATTACTTGCCATGATTTGTACTTTATTATTGTCCTGAGTCAAGTCAATGAAATACATTCCTTTGCCTGATCTTCGTATAGAAGTTATTCTACCCTCTAGAGAGTACAAATGAGGAACTCTCTTATTATCATGCTGCCAAAAGTCGTAATCTGAAAAAGTTTTCCGGAACTCTGGAATTCTTATTACATTAGGAAACCGTATATTTTGTATTGGAGGATAGTACGTTTCAGAGGTCTTCTCAATAATTTTCTTTCTCTCGACATATCTCTGCGTCTCTTCAACAGTCACAGATGTGAATGGTCTTGTTCTGATGTCATTTCTACGTCTAATTGCCCTGGTAGCGCCGTTCCATACTAGTCGTCTCATGAGGTAACGTCTTATATGTCAAGCAATCCCTCCTATTTATTGCAACTACACTATTTGAGCTTCAGTATATGAATAATGAACCTGTCAGAATATATTATTCAAGTTGTCTTAGGTTCGTTTTGTGGGACTTTTTTAACTTTAAATAATAAGCTTCGTAACATTCTCTTCCGCTTAACAAAAAGTTTTGATTCCTAATTAGACGATTTTATCGTGTTGGTCATTACGCGCTATCCTCAAATTTGTCCGGTTTTAATACTCCTTCGTCGATGGAACTGATTTCTTTTGGAACAAGACCATATAATACAATCCAGTGAATATTAACGTATCGTTGAGATTGACAGCATCGTGTCCATTGATTATAGTTTCATGTTAACTTTGGAAAGATGAGGAAGATTTGGTCTCAAAGAAAGGACAAAGATAAGAGGAAGAGTCAACAAATAGGGTCCTCAGTGATATATACGACTAAAACTCTAGGAAGTGGTGAGAGGAATGGGAGCTTTGGGCCAACAGAAGAAGAGGGTGAAGACTATCTGACAATTGTAGCCTCATCCATAAGTAGTATTCAGGAGTCTTCAGCAACCAATGTGGAGAGACGTGGTAGCACATCAGCAACCAGTACTACAGAATATATAAGTGGAGCAATAGATCAAAAGGGAGGTGCTAGAATGATTGCATCATTAGCAAAGCAAGATTATGATAGTTCTACGATAAAAAATGGATATCTTAACTGCATTTTGAATACTCTGAGAGTATCAGAAATCAGTGAGCAAACATTGCGAATTGTCAGAGCAGAACTCAAAGGGTCCCATCTATATATTTACAGAGTAGCGCCTTCACTCAACGTCAAGAACTTTCGATTAGACGGACAAACAGGAACAGAACAGGCATCATTGACATCACCTGAAAGTAACAAAGAAAGAAGCTTACCTGAAGATGCGATCACGGTAGCAAGCCAAAATGAAAATGAAACATCAGAAGAAAAATATGAAATAACATACTTTAGCACTAAAGTTCCCCACCCTAAGTTAAATTATAATTTCAAATCACATCATTTCACAAAAATAACACCCATTGAGCCCATAATCCATTTCATATTATTCGATAATGATCCTGAAAATTCAGCACCTATATTTGGTGTTATAGATATACTACCATTATTTCCAAATTTTGGCAAAATCATTAACTTGTGGTATGAAATAATAGGGCTGTTGTCCTCGGGTAAAATAAAAGGTGAATACAGCATCAGAGTTATTGCGGAAAGGAGTTTGAAGCTTCTTCAAAATATTCTGGACAATTTCATTGGATTTCTTTTAAAATCTGATATAGCTCCGTTCATTTTGAAATTGCTTGATTTGTTGACACATCAGATCAGTGGCAATGAAGACCAAGCAGCAAGCCTCGAACGATTCAAAAATGAGATGTTGTCAAACCAACAATTTTTGGTTGATTTAGTAACCATTCAACACTTTAATTCAAAAATAAACCCTATTCAAGAGCTTAATCCAAGCTCATTCATGCATTCTAATTTGATCGATTTTGTGAGAACTGTTGGATCTGTTGACTTGAGATTTTTCAAGAAATGGAATTCAAATGTTGACAAGTCATTGCTTCTCTCTTCATCTTTGAACGAGAGCTCTACTACAGTGGATTCTTTCTATAAAAAGAATCCTTTAATTTTCAATAACGATAATCATATTCATTACTTATCACGTCTATTTATACACCACTTGTTTGATGAGAAAGTCACCCTGACCTCTCACTTGGAACAAAAGGCACGTTTATTGGAGAAGTGGATAGATTTGGGATGTTTGTTGGATAAATCAGGAAATATGTCATCTTGGCTTGGTATATCCTCCATCATATTATCCCAACCTGTTTTGAGATTAGCAAAAGTATGGTCTTTTGTTTCTCCAGAATATTTAAGGCTATTAAAAAATGACTGGTCGCCCGTTCTTTTTGAGTTGGATAGAAGACACCTAGCAAATGATTCATTTAGTTCAAGCAAGCTGTTTTCTTCACAATATCAGCTTAATCCTAAGGGTGAAAATGGCGAGGAGCCTCAGAAGGATTCATACCATATTATGGCTCCAAGGGGACTAGGTAAGATTTATCCCAAAGAGAAGGTCATCCCATACTTTGGGGATTTCTTTATCAGCAATACACCGACTAATATCAACGAGCTCGAGCCAATATGGAAAAGAATAAACTATTCATTCAATCGCTGGAATGAGTACTTATCTAATCTTTCCAACTATGATGAGATCATCAAGTATAACGATGATGTCTTAAGAAGATATGATAATATGGGATTCATATTTTCTAACGAAAGTTTGAATCAAGTACTTTATCTTGGTGTTAACAACGATGATACTAAGCCAACGCCTTCCAATAAATCAATCAGCGATTCATTTAGCTCCACATCAAGTACGCATGATTCTGATAATAATTTGCAAGGAAAGTTGTTGAAATTATTAGAATTAAACTGTGATTCGATTAATTTGGAACTTATAATGAAGATGTCTTTAGCATTTGAGCCAGATTTGCCAGAGGCTTATTTGAAACCAGTTCCAGCAAACTCTGTGTATTCAAATGTGAAAAATAATGAGAGAACTCATAGCTCATCTAACATATCTATTGACTCTAATGAGACAACTGTGACAAATACCAGTATATCTGCAGATATATTAAATTCTAAGACGAACGATCTGAACTTTAATGATTTGAGTGCTTCAAAAATTCCTACCTTCAATAATGATTATTTCAAAATCAATTTGTCACATTATGATGATTTGTTGCATGATGAAACACAACCTGTCATTACTTTGATGCCGCCATCAAAGAAAAATATAATAGAGGTTGACAATGAACTTACGTTAAGACTCGATGATTACTCAAATGATGCTGCATCTACTACCACCAACTCATTAATGCTAAATTATATGGAGGACGTAGACCATGCGAATGATGATGATGATCTTTCAGGTTTGGGTATCGATGTTGATGATATTTTGAATTCTGAAAAGTTCAATAATTTTAGCCTAACACCAAAACACAATTCTCCCAAACAGAATCATGGACATAAGGACAATGGCAAGAATGACCAACACCTCAGACTGTTCTCTGCTGGATCCAATAGCTTGACAAGTCCCCTTTTGAAGCAAAACTATCTTCCAAAGTTTGCTTCTCTTGATAAATTGGTTGATCTTTTATTGATTGACTCTAAATACTTTGATGATGCAATAAAGATTGACATGGTTGAATACAGATTTGTTTTCTTGTTGAACTATGCATCATTCATGTCAACTAAAGACTTATTAGATATGCTTGCTCACAGGTTTATTAACTCTGGTAATGCAGTTATATCTGTAATGAAAAAATTGGCTATAAAACGTGGCCAAATTGACGTTGAGCAAACAGAATTACCATCTTGGGAGTTGGATTCAACAGTTGACCTAAATGCTCTTGGAGATGTTGATTATGAATTGTTGTTGAAAATACAAATTAATATTTTGAAGGTTTTAATCGTCCTTTTGAACAATTTCTATTCAAATTTTTCATTGAATTTGGAAAATAAGAAAATATTGATCAAGTTACTCAAGCTTTTCAGCAATGAAATATTGCAATGGTATAATTCAAATAAGATTGACTCCACTCTCGAAAGATCATTTGAGAGCTTAGTGAATTACTATAAAAAGTTGAAAAAGCTTTTTGTTAAGAAATCCTACAGGCCAGTGGAAGCTCTGAAGTTTGATAGCTTCTTAATAAAAGAGTTCAGATTTACTAATTCTTTGCATGAGGTACCTATGAACCGTAATTTACCAGGTCATAAAAATATTGCCAAGATTGAAAAATTCTTAAATAAGTTTAACAAACTTTTATCGGTTTTTTATCAAGGTATAAAAGTTGAGGATTGGATGAAGGTATATAATGTCTTAGAATATCATTTCGAGAACAATAGTCTTTTTGAATTCAAACTACAAAAAATTGGCACAAATGAAGATGAGATCATAGTGTCTAACATTTTTAACTATTTTGAAACTTTAGTGGACAATAAACAAAAACAGACAGTCTTGAAAAAGTTTCCTTTAGTCGTGAGGAAACTATTCAAGTTGTATAAAAAGTTTACTACCTATCTTTTGATCCAGTTAACTGACCTAAACATTACGGTTGATGAACGATTGGACAGAATGAAAACTTTACTTATCATGGCCCAGGTCTCATCCTTGAAGATGAGTGAACATCAATTTGTTTTTGAAGGATATAACAGGAAAGTTCCATCTTGCATCGAGACAGCTGTTATAAATGTTGTATATGCACCCGAAAGTAGACTTTTTTCTAACCTTTGGGTTGAAGCATCTCAGTCATTAAACAAAGATTGCTCAGTCAACTCATATGATGATATAAGTCTGCTTTTGCCTGTGCATATTACACATAGAGACCTTGTTAGCCCAGAACCTCTTTTGCCATGTTTTGGATGGATTATTGAAAATCTAATTGAGGTTAACAAAACACCAAGTTTCTATAACCTGAACATAAACTTTAATAAGAGATACTTGATTTATAAATTCATCAAGGAGCTTGCCATTGAGGATACTGAAGGTGGCGAGTCTAACTTCCATGAATCTAGGGAGTTTGAGTTCTTGTTGAAACTTGATGATTCACTTGTGGGTGATAATGTCTTTAAGCTGATTTCTTCAGAAAAAGAAAGAATAAGACTCTTTAAACCACTATTGCATGAGCAACAAAAAATTTTAGTAAGTGATAATAGAAAGAAGCTGTTGATTAATTACCGAGACGAAAATCAATCAGATAAGACTTCTTTGGAGCAAAATTCGATCAAGAAGGGAATATACTCATCAAAACGACAATCATTTTCTTACAAGTCCAATTCGAACTCAAGATTTAAGATAAGTGGACTTTTCACGAAATCAAGACCTTTCTCGTTGAATGGAATGTCTTCTGGATTATCTGAGAGAGTTGTCAATATCAATGAACTTCCCGATCCTGAGACTCAGGTAGATCCTAAACAAAAACCTTTGGTAGTTATACCTTTG
Organism: Priceomyces castillae; assembly: GCA_030574375.1. NCBI lineage: Eukaryota > Fungi > Ascomycota > Pichiomycetes > Serinales > Debaryomycetaceae > Priceomyces > Priceomyces castillae. The sequence continues at coordinate 87,092 of JAJMEX010000035.1, forward strand.
AAGTCAAAGAAAGCCTTCCCGGTATATTTATTACCGAACTGCTTCAAGATTGATTCGGATTCTTCTACTGAGGATTGTTTGTTTCAAGCACCCAACGAGATAGATATGAATGAGTGGTTGGTTAAGTTGAGCTTCGCTAATAGGCACTGGTATTTTTCTCGTGTGCTCAACTTAAAATACGGTAGTTCCACGTTGACCTTTGGTGTTCCTTTGAGCTTGGTTTGCAGCAGAGAGCAATCATTATCACCTGTATTTTTGACGTCATTATTCGAAGAGATAGAAAGAGAGGGATTGAAAGATGTTGGTATTTATAGAATCGTGT
>JAJMEX010000036.1:0-70529 GCA_030574375.1 Priceomyces castillae
CGAATGATCACTAACGAAAATGCTAGATACAAACACTTCATATGTCGAAAATGACGTCCCTACTCCAAGTGGCAGTACACAACCACCAAGTTATGAATCTGAACAACCACAACCCAAAGTTGCACATCAAAGCACTAACAAAAGTGCAAACTCGCATATGTTTCAGATCAAATTCTACAGTAGGTTCTTTGACTTGAATACAGAGATCTTTTTCCAAAAAATACAGCGTGCACTTAATCCTTTGAACAAGTCATCAAGTCCAGTGGAGGAAGATGAAGATGAAGTGACTGAGCTCTACGGGTTCATTTGGATTACAGGAACATTGATATTTTTGATGTTTGTGAGTTCTACAGGTGCAAATTTGCTTTCAGAATGGCTTCATTCCGATAAGAAAAAGAAGTACGAATATAACTTTGACTTGCTTACCAAGTCTATTTCGCTCTTCTATGGCTACAATATCGTATTTCCCTTGCTTTTTTCCCTAGTAACCACCTATTTTGTCAAATTCCCTCAAAGAATCTCATTGACCAAGTTGATCTCCATTTACGGCTACACTAACATATTATGGTTCCCCATTACTGTGGTAAATCTTTTAATTGCCATCTTTGTCAGCAACAAAACACATCATCTCATCTTAAACGTCTTGGAATGGATCATTGTCGTAGCAAGTGGTCTTGTTACCGGACTTTCCAATATTTCCAAGGTTAGTCCTATAGTCTTGAAAAATAGTCTCTTATTGCATGAAGGAAATGAAAGTTCTGCTAAAAGATTGCATCTTATCATCATAGGATGTGTTGCAATTGCTCATCTTATCTTTACTTTGATAGTGAAAGTCACTTTCTTCAGAATGATTGTCTAAATTCCTGCCCTCTTTTCTGTATAGATAGGTCGTGCCTTCCTCTGTATAAATCTACCCTAATAAAATTTTTCAAAATTATATCCTACTATTTTTTCTTCTTCTTGAAAACAACAAGCTTGGATCTTTTAATTGGATCCAGAGACTTTAGTATGGAGATTTATTGAAGATATGAATGGTAAGTTTGTTTCTTGAAGAGTAGATTCTCAACTAGTAAGAGGTCGTGGAGTTCTAGATGGATTGTCTAGACATAATCACCTGGCGATGATTATTGCATTTTACCAATTGTTCCAACTGAATTACCCGGGTTGACAACCGCATTTTCGTTAAGTTTCAGCCTTGTATGAGCCTTTTTTACCATGACTTCGCTAAGTTAATTATTCTACATGATATTTTGTTGATAGACAAGTTACTAACAAGAATTTAAGGTATGTTTTTTTTAGCACAAATCGCATTTCTTTGCATCTAGATGAGGATACCTGTCGACCGGGCGGACATATTCTCTCCTTGGCCCTTCTGCTTGCAGAAGAGTCGCATCTCTGTGTACAAATTTTTGAGGTGTTGGCTGGGGGGAGTTGATGAAAGGTCGTTAACTGATTCCACAGCAATTGAATGTGCCTTTTTTTAGGCTCTTTCTAGGCATTCTTGTTACTAACTTAATCCAGGCTTTATAGATTCACTATAACTTCTGCTCAGGTCGAGTTTGATTCTATGATGATCAAATTTTTATTCACACTGTTTGAGGAGCCTCAAAGTTTCCGTGATGTTACAAAAAAATACTGATTTAATGACTCTGATTGACCCAAACTCGGCCATGTGTTAGCGGATATAGTTCTTGATATATACCTTCTCTTTAATGAACATTCATGCTATCAATTGTCTGTAATGTAAGTAAAATCGTCTTAGAAAGCCCTTAACTATGGGACTGTATATGGTCCAAATATCAATTTTTTCAGTATTTAGATATGTAACTATATCAAACAAAATAGAGAAACTCGGGAGCTTTACTCGTAAAGAAAGAATCATAATAGACTGGTTTTAGGCTCAGAAGGAACTTGTGTAGCTGGCATTTTCCTATTCTACTTTTCTTTCAAGTTAAAGAGTTAGTAATGCTACGACTACTGAATTTTCGTCAAATATTCAGCAGAAGATCTATACGAGTAGAAGAGCTTTTAGAGTGGAGTATAAGAAACCCTGAATGGCACAATGTGTATATAACGAGTTTGCAGTCACAGCTTTTTCCAGCATTCAACATCGGGGGTATTTTTCGAACAGTTTCACATAGAACAAGAGTAGATACTGCCTGGAGAAAAGCTTCTAGGACCCACGGAAATGCCCAAAACACATCAAACATAGCTAGTTTTCATCAATTCGGATATAAATACGCTCCTACTGAAGAACTTGTGAACAATGGAGTGATTCGACAAACATTTATACGATATTTAATCGATTTACAAAAACCTACAGAAAGAGATACTGAATCCATACAGACTCATTTTTTGAACATAATTGATCTTGTTGGGAACAATCCAAACCAGGAACTTTTTGACTTTCTATGCAAGTTGTGGGTTGTTGTGTTTGAAAAGGATCGAAGCATTAATGCTATTGCAAATTTACAGGACAAGTTACTAGAGAAAAGAGGCATTTTTGTTCATCATGTTATAAATCATCATCAATATGATGCTTACGAGCACATAATGCATCCATTGTATAATAAAGCTGACATAAATGTAACCGAAACATGGGCAGACACACTTGCTACTACTTTCCAATTCCAGGTCGACACATATGGTGCACTCAGCTATAACGAAAGTAAAATAACCAGCTATCTAAAGGATCAAAGTTTACCAATAGATAAAAGAAGACAGTTGTTGGCCATTTTCTTGAGGAAGGGGCTACTTTATACAAATAGCATTGCAGATAAGTATTCTGTTATCAAATCTTTTATCAAGTACTTGAAAACTCTTGGTGATGACCATTTACTTTTAGTTGACCAACAGCATTCCGTTTACAAAAAGTCATTTCGGTTACTAAATACAGCTACTGCTTCGTTAACGGACCATTTTGAGACAATGAAATCAATTATTTCTGACAAAGGCACTGAAGTGCAGTTTTTCAATTATATTTCCACATCCATGGCTACCTTTTTGCCATATTCTCCTACTAAGTGCTTAAGTCTTTGGGAACTTAAGCTTGAAAAACATGAAAAGAATCGCTCTGGTTCTTTCGACACTTTGAACTATGTTGACTTAACATGTGCAATGATTTCGTTGTGTCAGTTAAATAAACATAAGGAAGCATTAGAATTGTATTTCCGCTTCCCAAGGCTCCACCATGATGATCAAATAGAAGTTTTATTGAAGATTAGTGAAAGCTTAAAGAATTATTCCCAACTTCAACTGCTGTTTGAAGAAATGTATGGTAGAGGACATTTGCCATATGCTGTACATTATAGCATTGTCATGAATGCATTGGCAAATATTGGTGCTTCTGAAAAGGTAGATCAACTCTTCTCCCAATTCAAAAAGAGAAAGCTTGCCCCAAATGCTGGGGTATTTACTGCATTAATTAAAGCAAGGCTTTATTATGGCAATATTGAAAGTGCCAAAAACCTCTTCTCTGAATACCATAATGAAGTTAAGAACGGAAGATTAGGTCCATCCTCTATGGGACCATTGTTCAATTTGATCATTGACTTTTACTTAAAATCGTATGATTTCAATTCTGCTAAAAAATTCTTTGATGAAATCTTGATTGACAGTGAAACTATAATTGATTCTGAAGTGATTAGTAAGTTCATTAACTTGGCTTCAACTACGTATAATCCTAAATTTATTGAACAACTTAAACAGCTAATGATGGATAGAAACATGATGTCTGAAAACATATACCTTGCGCTCATAAGAGCCTACACAAGGCTTGATCGGTTTGAAATTGCAGATTCCATGGTTTTTAAAGCACATAGTGTTTCCGATGTTCCCTTCAGTTCTGCCGAGATATACCAGTTACAGCTTAGGAACTATCGATTCTGGTTTAGAACTTCTAAATCAAAGGATGAACGAAGGAAAATTGCTGATAGAGCAGACTACATTATTGAAAAGTTTGATCGTAAAGGCATAAGTTTACGGAAAACCCATGGGCTTTATAATGAAGCTATAAAGTACCATATTGCAAAAGACGATTTGCATGGAGCACTTAAATACTTGAAGGAGGCGAAGAATCATGACTTGTTATCAGAACATCTATTCATCCCATTCTTGAGATACTATTCTAAGAAGGGAACATTTGAGAACAATTCACATATCTTAGAGTTTTACAGGAAAATGGTGAAGGAGAACGTTGTGATAACAGCTAACACATATGTGTATTTAATGAGAGCTTTGATTCAAATGGATATCCAAAACAATAATGGGTTCAAGAATTCTTATGAGCTTCTTAAATCTGTTTTCGAACTAAATGGTCTTTCTGTGTTTCATTCAAAGACCAAAAATACTCATAAGTATGATCTCTCTGATAGTTCTATAAATTTATGTCGAATAGTCTCTGACTATGTGAGTGCCGCATCTGGTGATAAGGCTAGCTGGGATATATTGATAAATTTCCTCAGCCAGATGAAAGAACGTTTGGGAACTCAAATGGCTTACAACTTCAGATTTGTTTTATGTGAAGAAATGGGAAAGCTTTATTTGAAACAAGGTAACGTAAAATTATCTGAAGACTTGGTCAATACCGGCTTAAATGAATTGAGCAGCATAATAGTAGGGTTTATTGAAGAGAATCCATATCTGGAAGATGAAGAGAATATATTGATACCTGCAAATTTACAAGTTGACTACAGAAACCTCACTGCTATGAAGTTGAAGTCAATGCAAAGATCTGGCTCTCCACCTCAGGATTATTTGAATTTACTTGAACAATCTAATAAGGACAAAGTCTCTTTAACAGGATTACAATATGGCACTATTCTTCAGGAAGTATCTAAGCTCCCAAGTCAAGAGTCTCTTCCTGTTATTCTTACCGTATGTGAAAAACATCTTGTTTCTGGTAATTGGTCCGAAGCTATGATAATGAAGAAAATACAATATTTGTATCAATTGATCGTATTGCATTATATCAGAAACATTGGAAAGGGATTTGTCAAAGAAAACTTTGGTGTCCTTAATCGTTATTATAATGTAAAGAGCATCACTGAACTTGAGAATAAATTTAAACATATCTTGAATCCATTGATAGTATTGGAAAAGGAGTTGGAAAACTACAATTCCATGGTTTATAAGAATTCTCGTTGGACATTAGATAATTTGCTCCAGCATTTACCAGAGTTCTTTGCTCCCGAAAAACGATTCTCTATTCAGAATAAAATAGGTCCTTCACTACTTAGTACAATCTGGCGATTGTTTGATAACTATTCTAATGGAGACAAAACAAAAGCATTCAAATTAATGGATCAGTATCCTGATACAATAGAATTCTTGATATATAATGGCCCTGCAAGACTCCGTCAGGTGGCATTTAGAAAAGAAGTTGATACAATTGAACCACTCAATAGGAGCAATTTGCAAGAAGACTTCAAATCAAGGCGTCGCCGTTCTATTAAAGCTCTAGACTCGATGAAAAGAGAACACTTGTCCATATAACCAATTACACAGCTCAACCAGCTCCCTTAGTTAGTTGAGGTTGGTTGACATTAAAATTACTTGTATATATAACTTGTGCATATATCCTAATATAGATAATGAAATTAATATCATGGCTTTTCTGACTTCTGAAGCTCTGCAAATGTGAACGTAGCTGTTGAGTCGGTTTCTCCATATATCAATGGGCCGATATGAGGTTGGATATTCCACTCTAGCTTGAGAGTAGCTTCTCTTCCTCTAAATGACTTTTCCACATCCCAAACCGAGTATTTGGCGATTTGATCTCTTATGCTTATTTTGGCATCATTTTTGTTCATCAAAATCTTATCCCAGTACGTCACTTTGTTTGAAGCTTCTTCAGTTTTGCCAGGGTATTCTGCTGTCAAATAAACAAACACCTGTTTCGTGTTCCAGTTAAACAAAGGTGTTAAATCTGCCTCCAAATCAAAATTGATCTTAGAATTCTCCTTTGGTCTCTTTGGATATGCTCCATAATTGAAAGATCTCTTCAAAGATGCTCTTGCTTTCACGTTGCTGATGGAAGTAGAGTCAATAGACCATACTTGATCTTTTACCAATTGTGCCACCGTCAAAGCGACTATCAAAGCCGTTATTGCGAGAGATGATGACAATGCAACATTAGCTGCATTCTGAAATCTACTACCAAGGTTGAACATTGTAGTAATAGTCCTATTTGCTTCACAATTAGTTAACTATAAGTTAGCTTAGGTATTTCGTGGTCTTTATGATATTGAGATTTTATTGTTTATATACAGGAATTCTGCTAACAAAACCATAATCCTGCATATTATGCTTCAACATAGTATAATGATATAATTAACGATGTATAGAAGATATATAATAGATAGCAGATAAAGGCAGCAAAGACATATATACATTAATCACGCCGAGGATTAGGATGGTATGTTACTCTATAGTTAGTTTTTGGAAACTTGTATCATTAAAAACGTCTTATAGAGCTTTTCCTGTTGCTGATACTGCTTTGTGAGCTTCTTTCTCATACTCTTTGTAATTTCTTCACCTTGGGCATCCTTTGTAGGAATACCAGCATCATCCCATTCGGAATACAACGATGAGTCTTTAAATAAGTCACTTGGGTGTATTCTCATCTTTTGAAGTCTTTCTTTCTCCTTTTCAGCTTTTTCAGCTGCCAATTCCTCTTTAGTCTTCTTTTTCCGTAAGATAGCAATTTCTTTAGCCTTTTGTTGTTCTAATAAGTTTTGTTGCTCCAGAGGATTGAGGAACTTCACTAAAGCATCACCATTAGGACGATCATCAAGAGAAACACCTAAATTAATGAGATCTGCTCTGAGAGAGTCGGTAGCCTTTAAGAAGTCAGATGAAACAGCAGTTTTAGAGATAGCCAAATTACGGATCTCATCTCTGAATTTAGATAATGCTTGAACATATGGCATGACAATATCTTCTTTAGAAGATATACTGACTTCTCCTTCTTCATTTGGATCTACCCATCCTAACTGATCGACTCTTGCTGGGAAACCCAAAACATCGAGAATCTTGACAATCCAGCGAGTGACTTCGAGAAGGATTTCAATTCTAAGGACATTTTGTGCTGAGGTTTCTTGGATGTAATTATTAGCCTTCGATACCAAGTCTGTAAGGATTCTGAGGGCTTGGCCAGAAGCCAAGTTATCACAGAATGCAGCATGCACCTCGGCTTGAGCAGCAATAAGACCATCGTGTAACGCCTTTTCAGTTAATGAGACCTTCTTCGAAACATACTCTGAGTTATTGATAGAATGCTTGTAGTTGTTGTTGAGCGCACGAACAGTGGTGAAGAAGTTTGATAATGACGATTCCACAGATTTGACATCTTTGATAAGACTGTCTTTGAAATCGAGTGGCTTTTCCCATGGACTTAAGGCGAAAACCAAACGCAACTGTCTGGATGAGTAAGTCTTGAGTGCTTCTTCGATAGTGATAAAGTTTTTCAAAGACTTGGACATCTTTTGACCCTGGATGTGCAAATGGCCGTTATGCATGAAATAGTTGACCCATTGTTTATTATCGTAGTAGGCTTCAGATTGGGCTAATTCGTTGTCGTGGTGAGGGAAACATAAATCAATACCTCCCGAATGAATGTCCATGACTTCTCCAGTTAAATCGGATGCCATGACAGAACACTCAATGTGCCACCCAGGTCTACCTTCTCCCCATGGAGAAGACCACGATGGTTCACCGGGCTTTGAAGCCTTCCATAAAGCGAAGTCAGCTGAGTTCTTCTTTGTATCCTGTCCAGTTGTTAATGAACCCTCACCGTCATTAATCAAAGATAAATCACCTTTATTCCATGGTTGTAATTTTGCATAGTCATGTTTAGGATCATTCTCAAATCTGACTGTATCGAAATAAACTGAGCCATCACTTGTGGAATAAGCAAAACCATTGCTGACAATCTTTTCAACGTATTCAATAATACCCGGTATGTATTCAGAAACTCTGGTGGTGAATGTAGATGGTAATACGTTTAATTTAGCCATATCCTCATTGAACTTATTTTCCCAGAACGATGGAAGTTTCTTGAAAATAGATGGATCATTTACACTGGAGCCGTACTCCTTGTCCAAGAAAGGCATTGCAACCTCCTTGATATTGGATAAATATTGGTCAATAGAAAGTGATTCAGGGCTGAAAATAGTTTCCTGTGCCAATTTGGCTGCCTTGATGTACATTGGATACTTTGGCTTTTCCTTTGAAATATCTGCGATATTTAAGCTTGAAATCCACTTCTGAAAATCTTGTTCCAAGTCTCCGTCAAACTCTGGTAGGTTTTTCTTGACATAGTACGAAAGAAATTGTTTAGACTGTTCTATTAAGGCTTCATCAACTTTTTCGCTAGAACCTAACTTTTGCTCAAATAAGTACTCCTGTCTGGCAGCAATGATGATCTTATCATCAATATCAGTTACGTTTTGAACAAACATGATGTTATAGCCAAAGTAGTTCTGGAGTATTCTTCTGCAAATATCAGTGGATACGTAATTTCTGGCATGTCCCATATGAGAATGGTCGTAAACAGTTGGCCCACAGCAGTACCACTTTATTTGGCCCTCTTTAATAGGAATGAACTCATCTTTACTCCTTGTAAGCGAGTTATACACCTTCAAAACAGGCGAAGCCTGGTCCTTTTGGCGTACAGGCTTGATCCATTCTGGTTGAGTAACTGTAGGTTTGCTGCTCAGCATTTTCTTCAGGAATAGTCTGTTTGTATGTCTGAGCCACTTAAGCATAAATGGACACTAACCCAAAGTAATGTCGTATCTGAGAAGATAGTTAATTTGACTCTACCGCTGTCTAACTCTGTTCTTAAAGACTCATAGTTGATATTCGAGGAAAAATATCGAGTAAGTCACATGAATACATCTAATCATGTGCCTGGTCACGTGTTTTTGACCATTTCCGCTTAGAGACGACTAGACTAGAAGACTAACCCTATAAGAAGAAATGAAGCTACAAGAGAGAATTAGCATAAAGAATGTCAAAATGAGAGTATTCAATTGAATACCAGATAGAGATCTAGATGGCTATTTTAATCGAAACTAAAAGAAAAAAGAATGGGCTAAATCCTTTGGTTATAAGCTGGAAAAGCTGCTGAAGTTCAGCTCAGACTAAAGATTGGTCGCATGGCATGTTGTCCCATAAGAAACCCGGCGAGGCTTCGGGTACAACACTCTCGAACGCAAATTATGGTCATCATCGTGATTCTGGCAGCTTTCCAATACAAAATTAGTCCCACAATAGCTACTTCTTAAACATCTTTCTTACTACAAAGACTGTCCCAGAATTAGACTCTATAGGACTGTAGGATGTAACAGTAACAGCACATTATATATACTCTCTGTATAATTCTGTACATTGTTTTCTGATATATTCCTTTTGCACTTTCCACCGTCTTTCTTCCTTTCTTCTTTTCTTCTTTTCTTTCTGGCTTTATTTAATATATTCTATAATCACTTTTCCTCTTCTTTTTAGTGCGATCACTACTATGTACAAGTATATATAGTATATTCTAAGAATGGAAAACTGCACTAATGTCTAGATCGGGATTCCTTCCTGTATACCGTTTTTTTGTCTGCCGGAGTCTACTTATGTCCACTGATATTCTCTGGTGACTGTCATTGCGTCCATACGCGCACTGTAATCTCACTCTTTAGTCCTATTGTCCCCATTAAAAGCGTGCGTTTGTGTTTGTGTGCCCTCATGTATTTTAATCACCTGTTTAGCACGTGTTATAGTTGACTGTCTCTCGTGAGATTTTGTGTAATTTGTCTTTTTTTTTTTCGGTCTCCTTCGCCTGTCTGACAGTATCCAGTCCCAAACTCCCAGGCTTCTATGGTGATGTTCTTTTACTCATACCAAAAATTTTCAAAATTAACATAAGTTAAAACCAACTATCGAGTTCAAATAACAAAGAACTGAACAGTTAGACAGAATATTAATCATCATGTCATCTTATTCTACTGTTAAGACCGCTAGCTGGAGACTCGTTGAAGTTGGCCGTATTGTCTTATTGCAAGACAAGAAGTTGGCTACTATTGTCGAAATAATTGACCAAAAGAGAGTAAGTATCATAAAACATGGGTGGAAAGTAAGATGGTGACACTGAGGATAGAAGTAAAAAACAGATATAGAAGAACCGGGATATAATATAGAAGACTACTTGTTGAGAACAATTTTTCTTTATGGATGTTGAAAGTTTTCACTAGTGAGATAACTGTTGGAAAACATTAAAAAGAGACTGAAATAAGGGCCAAGTAGTTCGGATAAAGAGATCTAATAAAGTCATATCATCCTTTCAAGTATTAAAAGTCGAGAAAGTCCAGATTTAAATTGATTTTTCATATTCTTTATCGTCTGTCGTCCAACTATCTAATTTTTCACTAAACCCATTATGAATAACAAATCATTAAGGAATCATTTTACTAACATATATCTAGGTATTGATCGATGGTCCAAACGTTCAAAGACAATCTATCTACTTGAGTAAGCTTACCTTGACCCCAATTGTTTTGTCTACCCTCACCAGAGGTGCCAGAACTGCTACTGTCAACAAGAAGTGGGCTGCTTCTGATGTCGATGCTAAGTGGGCTGCCACCGCATGGGCTAAGAACTTGGCTGCTAAAGAAAAGAGATCTCAATTATCTGATTTTGAAAGATTCCAAGTCTTGGTCTTCAAGAAGCAAAGAAGATACGCTGTCAAGAAGGCCGTCTCTAAAGCTTAAACATTTGAAAAGGAGAAAAAACTTTAATTGGTGATATACAAGTTTTTTATATATATGTATCTTTAGTTATTATCAGTTTGAGGGTATCATAGTTAGGTTTCTTTCTTTTTCTTTAATGTTTACGTCCCCCATAATCCAGTGAAAATACAAGACACATTTACTAAATTATAGTAATTATAATAACCAATAGATATATATATATATACAAGAATGGAAACATATGAACAGGTTCCTATATAAGCTAATTTGTAATCTTCATGCTGCAAGCAATTTACTTCTTTTGTTGGTTCTTTTTTTCATATTCTGCAATAAGTTGTTTCTGTAATTGTGGAGAACACTGGGCATATTTATCGAATTCCAAAGAGAATTCACCCTTACCTTGAGTACAAGCTCTCAATGAGGTTGAAAAGCCAAACATGGAGTTCAAGGAGCATTCAGCATTGACAGTAAATTCGTCTTGTCCATTAGTAGTCTCATTGATCATTCCACCAAGTTTATTGATCAAACCAACGACACTTCCTTGGAATTCATTTGGAGCAGTGACTTCAACAGACATAATTGGTTCTAAGATAACTGGCTGTGCCTCCAAGAAAGCTTGTCTAAAAGCACCATGGGTGGCAGTTCTGAAAGACAATTCAGAAGAATCAACAACGTGAGTTTGACCATCGTTAATGTGCATATGAACACCCAAAACACGGTGACCAATCAATGGTCCCTTCTCCAAAGAATCTTCGAAACCCTTGGAACATGCAAACAAGAACTTCTCTGGAATCTTACCACCAACGATATGTTGAGTGAATTTGTTCTCTCCAGTTAATGGAGACATCTCTCCGATAACACGACCATATTGACCAGAACCACCACTTTGTTTCTTATGGGTGTAGTCAAAGTTAGTTGAAGAAGTGATAGATTCACGGTAAGAAACTTGAGGCTTTCCAGTTACACAATCAACACCGTATTCACGTCTCATTCTTTCAACATAGATTTCCAAGTGCAATTCACCCATACCTGAAATGATAGTCTCTTTAGATTCTGGGTCATACTTCACTCTAAAGGTAGGATCTTCCTTCTGGAATCTGTTTAAAGCCTTGGAAAAGGCACCATTGTCCTTAGCCTTTGGTTGAATACTTAATGAAATAACAGCTTCAGGAACAAACATTGAGCTCATAGCGATTTGTTGAGTAGAGTTCTGACCAACAAATGTATCACCAGAAGCACAGTCAACACCAAAAGTAGCACAGATTTCACCAGCACCGATTTCATCAACATCTTCCATATCATTGGAGTGCATTCTCACTAATCTAGCTAACTTGACCTTCTTACCTGATTTAAGATGGTTCATGTAAGTACCCTTCTTCAACTTACCTTGATAAACTCTAATGTAAGTCAACTGACCATATTTTCCCTCTTCTAACTTGAAGGCAAGACCAACGAAAGGAGCAGAACTGGATGGAGTTAAGTAAACTGGTTTTTCAACTTCAGTAGAAACATCCAATCCAACATTCAAAATTTCATTTGGTTGAGGCAAGTAGTCTACAACAGCATCCAAAACTGGTTGGATACCCTTGTTAGCTAAAGCTGAACCCATCAAGACTGGAGTAAACTTTCTACCAATAGTAGCTCTTCTAATAGCACTCTTGATTTGTTCTACTGTAGGTTCTTCTCCCAGTAAATACAAATCTGCCATTTCTTCATCAACATCAGCTAAAGTTTCAATCAAAAGTTGTCTCTTTTCTTCAACCAAATCCTTTAAGTCCTCAGGAATGTTATTGTCCGCTCTTAAAATTTCTCCTTGTTCTCCTTCATTATATAAGGCAACACGGTCTATAATGTTTACAACACCCTTTAACTCAGATTCAGCACCAATTGGAACTTGGATGGCAGCAGCTGGGGTTTTCAATTTGAGATTGATCTGTTCGATGGCTCTGAATGGGTCTGCTCCCAATCTATCCATCTTATTGATGAATGTAACTCTAGGAACATTATAACGACGCATTTGACGGTCAACAGTAACAGTTTGAGATTGAACTCCCAGTACAGCACATACAACCAAGACAGCACCATCTAAAACTCTAAGGGCTCTTTCAACCTCAATAGTGAAATCAATGTGACCTGGAGTATCAATTAAGTTGAAATGATAGTCACTATTATCCTTATCCCAAGAACAGTAAGTGGCAGCAGATTGAATAGTAATACCCTTCTCTCTTTCCAAGTCCATATGGTCCATTTTGGCCCCAACAGAATCACGTCCTCTGACCTCATGAATTGCTTTAATTCTACCTGTATAGTACAACACTCTCTCAGTGAAAGTGGTCTTTCCAGAGTCGATATGAGCCAGAATACCAATGTTTCTGATCCTAGAAGCCGTCATAATGTCCTTTTCAGTAAGTTTTTCGGCATTAATCTGGTCTATGATGACTTTTTCTTCTTCATAGGTGGATGGTCCGGCAGACTGGTTGAGCTTCACAATAGAGCCATGAAGCGATCTAGTAGTCATAGCAGTCACCCTGGGGTAACCAGAGCCTCTGAAGATGCCATAGGCCCCAAATCCAGCTCTATTCCAAGCCGTTTTGACGATATTAAGCTGTCTATACATCTTTGGTTACTACTAACATTTGAAAAATTTTTCAGTGGTTCGAGAATTATAAAGATAAACAGAGATGATCTAGCGCAAAACAGATAACTTGGAATAGCTCCACCATCTAAGTAGAAATGGCCTTGTAAACTCTTCTATATGTTCAGAAACCATCATTGGTAGTCCTACTCGGAGGAGAACCTACCAGCTTCAAAAATGACTGAGGTATGATGGAAAATACTGTTGTAAGCATACTAGTTAATAATGAGATAATGGTAAATATGAAGCCTCTGACCGATAATGTCTGCTATTTAGTATATTTCTATATCGCTGTGGTCCTATGGAGTCTAATTGATAGAGATATTTGATATTGTACTTGTTCAAAGGTCCCATGAGATCCCATGGAACTTGCAAGTTGGAACCCGGATCATTAACTCTAATGGTTACCCCATGTATTCACTGTTTTGATTACTTCATTAGGACTACTGCTCATCGGATAGACATTTTTCCACTCTCCATCCCCCTGTAGGTCCCTCGTTTCCAATTATGCTCCAAGGCCGTTCCACATTCTACAACTAGTCTAAGTTGATTGGCATTGTAGGAGCTTCCGGCTCATTATTTTTCATGCACAATATTGAATATGGAAGAATTGAACAATATCTTGATCATGTCAAAGGCATTGTCCCCCCCTCTTCGCCTATTAATTATGATTATTCCTGTCTTTTGGTGCTGTCCTGTGTCGGTTTCGTATTATTTTCATTCTCTCCCCACCATTAAGTTGTATATCTCCCATTTAGGTAATACTGCAGATATTCGAGCTTTCTCAGCACATTCGACAACAGCCACTCAAATTGTCTGCTGAAAGCCATAGAAACACTCGCTTACCCAATTGAGGACAATGCTAATCTTCTAATGGGTTGTAATGAGCTCAGAATGCTGATCTCTAGAGTATTTTTTTTCATGAAATCCTTGGTCCTTATGGTCAGAGGGGAGTGATATCCACATCTCTCCAACGTTACTTTCTATTTTCAGATCACCCCAATGCCCCTATCTGACATATATGTTTCAACCTCATTTCTATCACTCTGTTGGCTTGTTTCTCGCTTTCCTTGTTCTCTTTAACGCCTCTTTCTTGTCATGGTCTGTGAAATCATGTTGCCCTGGACCCTAATCAACCGTTCCTGACCAGCCACAAAATCGACAATTCTTGCGTTCCTAGTTCTGACTCTCGTTACTCCTTCTGTTACTCGAGCCCGTACATGGCCCATGTAGAGATGGTCTTGCCTCCTCGTTTGACTGGACTGACTATGAAGATTTGAGCTTCAGAATTACCCTTTTCAGTAATGTTGCACATTTCGCACTAAAATCGAATTCTCATCACACTTCCCAAAAGGGAAATTAATTCAAGAAGCCTAGTAAACATCTGACAGTACTTAACCTATTCAGTCAAGAGTTAGTAGATCAAGATACGCCTAAGCAGGAAGTAATTAGTAGAATTGAGCAAATGTTCTATGTAGTATTGTATGTAGGTCAATAAAATGACAAGAAGTTTCCTAGATAAGTTAAAGGTTTTAAAGTATGGCAGTTATTATTAGATGCAAAACCAGGAAAGAAGAGGAGCACACCGAAGGGGGGATAGTATAAAGAGAGTGATAGTTGCTGTTCCAGAGAAGAAGTTTGAAGCTTCATTATCACTACAACAACTAACAATCACAGTGTAAACAGTCAATTCGACTTCACTATCAACGTCATACGAATACATACATAATGAAATTTTCTAACGCAGCTGTTCTTGCGCTCCTTGCATCCTCTACCATGGCTGCTGCCACTCCAGATCTTTCTGAAAAGACTCTTGTTAGAAGATCTGACTTGGATGAATTATTAAAGCTTTGGGATGAATTCAAGCAAATCATTGAGAAGAGAGATGACAACAGTACCCCAGAACAAAACGAACTCTCCAAGAGAGCCGAAAACGTTATTGTTGAATTAGTTTCTGCCCTCTTAAGTTCCGGTATCTTCGGTGAAGTTTACAAGACCTTGTCTACTGACTCAGCTTTCAGATCTGAAGTCGTTGCTGTTGCTAAGTCTATTGCTTCCACTCTCTTGGCTGATGGTCCAGCTTTGATCAAGACTGTCTGGGATTCCGGTTTATTGAAGAACATTTACACCACTGTCGCAAACGACTCTCAATTGAAGTCTGCTATTGGTGATGCTCTTAAGGCTTCTGTCGGTGTCGTCATTGACTTAGTTGAAAAGTTCATTGCTGCCAAGACTGGTAGTAGTACCGCTACTACTTCTGCTGCTGCTGCTCCTGCCCCAGCCACTTCTGCTGCTCCTGCCCCAGCTACTTCTGCTGCTCCTGCTGCCAAGCGTGACTTACAAGATATCCATGAACTTACTGCTAGAAACCTCGATGAATTCTTATCTAAGAGAGATCTTGAAGATGTGATAACTTACCTTACTAAGGAAATCCAAGCCTCTGGATTCCTTACCAAGATTGTCGATGACGTTAAGGCTGACCCAGAAAAATACCTCGCTTTGGCTGAAACTGCCATCAAGGACAGTTTCACTATCGGTACTAAGGTCTTGGCTTGGGCTAAGAACAATGGTCTCCTCGAAAAGGGTATCGATTTACTCGCTAACTTTGGTACCCTCGGTGCTGAAGCCGCTAAGATTCTTAACGACATCTTAGGTCTTGCTTCTGGTTCTTCTGGTTCTTCTGGTGCTACTGCCACTGTTGCTTCAGAAACCACAACTGCCACTACTACCGGTGATTCTGATGCTCTCTTTGATACCTTGGGTGTTGCAACCACTGCTGCTGCTGGTTCTGATGAAACTGGTTTGGCTGCTGCTTCTGCTGCTGCTGCCTACTTGACCAACTCAGTTTTCGCTACCACCTTGGTTAAGAGAAGAGCTTATTAATTGTTGCGGGTACAGCATGGTAAACTTCAATAAACAATTATACTAGGGTTCTCAAGCAATTCGTTAGACATATACCCTCATCAGACTAATTTTACTTGAATTTGTTTGTTAATCCACACACAAAAAATATTACTTCTACTACGTTTTAGATTGTGCTCTTTCGGTAATAAACTTGGCCAATTACATTATATATTTACAATTATTTACAAATGAATGAATAAACTTTATAAAAAACATTGTATTTGACTAGTTTTTCAATGCTTTAAGCTGAATTTGAAACTTTATCAGGCCCATATTCTAATTCATACAAGTCAATTCCTCTACAAATAAAAAGGGTTCAAGTTGGAAAAGACAGTTCACACAATAAAAAATTCTTTTCTTCATTCTGTATCTTTTTCGTTGAGTCTAGTTCATCCTCTTTATGTATTTGAAATTGATAAAGTCATTCTTGATTATCTCATCGCCAGGAGACCTACCAAATTTGCAGCCTACGGGACTTTTCAATTTTACACATCAAAGGCTCTAATAATAGTAATATGTATTTCTATATATATCTCCCTCCTATAAGATACTAAGACTTCTTGGTATCTTGGTCATCTTCTCAGCACTTATTCCTTGTCTGAATAGTTATAGTATTATTCCGTTAATTTCCTTTAAAGGGTCCTAATTTTCCTCATTGGGAAAGTTCCCGAGGGTACCATACACAACTTGAAATTTTTTAAATCCACTTTAAAAGGACCTAAATTGGCATAAAAGTAAGGAGTACTTGATACGATAGTGTTAGATGACAGTTTGTTAGAATATGGCTGGATCAGATTTCAAACCATCTATAAAGCAGCCCACTATAACGTGGAGGCTCGTAAAGTTTAAACAAATATATCAAACAAAGAGCGGAGCCGTAAGTGATACGGATATCAGGTCATTATTAAGAGACAATAGAGCCATTTTCGAGGCATTTCCATAAAGAATCCTCTTGGTTACAGGTATAGCTATTAGGACTTAATAAGAAAAAACTTTAAATTATAATGAATGAGCCTACGTGATGGAATAGAGTATATACATATATTGGTATAACTAAAGTAATGTTCTTTTAACTAATTATATGCTTCTGTAGAGAAAAAAATACAGGGTAAGCAAATGTCCATTCTGACGGGCCGTGTAGAAAAGCCCCTTCTATGCATCTATGGAGAGGATATAGAATCCTCAGAATAACCCTCGGACATGCTTTTTTCCATGTTCGAAGGATCCCAGGTAGCACCTGGGACTGGCAAGCCATTCTCCTGGTTTCTACGCTCTCTTTCGTATTCTCTCCAGCGCTTCATCGTAATGTTAGATGAGTCAAACTCACCGTCACCAGCACTATGATCACCTTTATCTCCAGCAACTAATCTCGTTTCACCCCAACTAAAGTCATCAAACTTCCAGTAAGCATAACAAGGCAAAACAAAGTTCCAGATTGGTAATGCAAGAAGATAAATAAAGAAATAAACGATGTATGACCAGGAGGAAACTGTGATAACAATCAATAGGCCAGGTAACCCGAAAATCATTCCCAAAAGAACCAAAGACAAGATTGGTGTTGGTTTTGATGTAATGGCTATGATGACAACATAAACTGTAAAACAGATAGCAGCAGGCAAGACAAGGGTACCAATCAATTCAATGAAAACAACGAATTGCATTGAGAAGCAGAAGGTACCACATAAATCTTTCACCAAGACTAATTCCAACAAATTATGAACAGTAGAGTTAATCCAACGACGACGTTGAGACAACAAAACCTTGAAAGTATCCGGAACAACGGTCTTACATGCAGCCTTTGGGACAAAGACTTGCTTCCTCTTAGGAAAAGTTTTCAACATCAAAGAGGTTAAGTAACGATCCTCACCAAGTAATAACAAATTCTTCTTATGTAATGTACCGACGTCATTATCAGCATATCTTTCAACAATATCGGGATTTGCCAAAATTGGGACCCAGTAACCATCAGATCCTTTTGGTGCCTTAATTCTATACATACAGAAACAACCTGGTAAACAGGTAACACCACCGAACACTGACTCAAACGCCTTAGCTTGATGATGGGAAATATAATATTCAAAGACTTGAATGGCGGTAACCCAAGATTGGGCCTTATTGGAAATTTTTGTTTCTCCACATAACCCCATAACTTCTGGATCCTTCACCATTTCTGCAACCATATGAGTCAAAGAATCAGGGAACACCTTTGTATCTGCATCAACCATTAGAATAATTTCATATAATTCTGTCATCAAGCCGGTAACTCTCCAAATGTTGCTCATCATTTCGAATTCTAACTGCGTCATTCTTTCGTCAAACATGACCTTTTGCAAAAAGGACATCAAAATAATTTGAGAATCACGCTTACCTCTATTACCTGGCTTAGCAGAACCCGCTTCAGATGGCGTTCCACACTTAACAATAGTAACAATAGGAACTCTTTGTTGCTTCTCTGGTGGGACAGTTTCATCGTCATATTTATAAAAACCTGAGTACACTTTTGCCATGTTATGACGCTTTGAACCTGCTGCAACTGCAACATAAGAGTGTGGCTTTACATCTTCAGGTTCAACACAGAAATCAGTCATCATACTTAAAGCAATATCTGGAGTACTTAACTCATTACCAGATCCCTTAATGATACCATCACAGATAATCATAATCAATTTATGAGAGTTTGGATAGTCTGTTGTGGCAACAGAATCCAAAGTCAAACGCAAACTCTCTGCATCTTCAGAGTAACATGTAACCAAATTCAATGTGTGAGCCAATGGGAATCCAAAAGGTTGGTACTCAACAGGTGGCTGAGGTACGACATCCGGATGAATAAAGTCAGTCGATAAACCATTTGGAGTAAAATCATCGTATGTATCAAATGGGTTTATTGTAGAGGCAGGCCTATTTAACAAATCGGTAGAAGAATTGTAATCATTCAAATATAACGTTGATTGCCTGTTTCCTCTAGTAGGGGGTTGGTTTTTCTTTTTGTCCAACAAAGCAGCCTGTGTCGCCATAGTGGTATATTGAAATATTGGTGACAAATCAGATTTATCATACTGCTTAGAAACTTCAGCATTAAGGCCAATTGTTGATAACCTGTTTCCCTTAACAAATACACTCTGTCTATTGGTTTTATTTGTCTTGTAGTCTGCTCTAGATCTTTCAGGAACTGTTTTGATCATTGGGCCAAGAGCAGAAGGATTAGGGTTATCAACCCAGTTTTCAATTTCTTTGTTTCTTTCGAGCATTGATTTGTTATCAATCTCAGTAGCACCCTGCTTTCTAGAGATGACCCATCTAAAGTAACAAGCCATTAAAAATTTGGAAACCACAACTGACAAAATAAACGTCAATGAAACATACAATACAACTTTGGAAGCTAAACAACCGATGGTATCAGAGTCGATTGTTCCCACTTTGATGATTTCAGTCAAACATCTAGCTGCTTGTCTTTCGTCCTTGTTGGTCAACACTAATGAAACATCATGGCCTTTATATGTTGCATCATCTCTCAATTTATCAAACAATTCAGGATATGTAAGTTGGTCCGATTCAATCCAGTTAATTAAATCCAAATCAAGAACATTACCAGAATAAACAACCAAATTTCTACTACTGTTCTTAATATCATCCCAGGTGAAATAAACATCACCAGAAACATCCAAATTGTAGTAAGCTTGTCTAGCATTAGATCCAGTGTGGCAAGCCCATCCTTCATAGTAAGCCTTTGTATTGTTAGGTTTAGTGGAACCATCCTGAGCAAACAAACGGCATGGCATGTACCATGCAAGTTCATCCCCGTTGGAAACAGGGATTGTACAGTCCGTCTTAGGCTTAATAAGGTTCTTACAGTTACCATTAACATTCTGAAACAAAAATGAAGCATCCATACCACCTGCATTGATTGGCGGATATAAAACATTAACACCTGCGGAAAGACCTGCAGCTGCAGGATGTTGTGAACTAGACAAATCATAGTATCTACCATTGATAATCAAATTACCATTGTTCACATGGTTATTTCTTGTTCTCTGTTGTGTTTTAGCACAAACAGTTTTGGTGAAACCAAATGTCAAGTATGCAACAAACGTACCAATGTATAAAATGCAAGAAATCAATGCAATTTTCTCCCTCCATGCAAACTGCCTCAGCTTGGTTGGTAATCCAAATAATTTCAACAATGGTGCTGGTGCCCAGAAAGTTATAATGTAACAATAAATTTTCCAGAAATAAATATCGTGCTTTTTAGTTCCTTTGTATGCTGGATTGTTAGCCTTTTTCATAGAAGCTCTCTTATTTGGCGATGAGTTCACTTCATCATTCAACCCGAAAACTTCACGTCCACCCTTCTTCAACGTACTATTACGTTTAGGAGACGCGTTGGTTCCTATATCCATCAAGGGTATATCTTCATCCCCAAACGATCTCCGCTCTCCTTCATAAATAGGAACATCGAGGTGGTCAGGACCTGAAATCTGGGGGTCTAACCCTGTAGTTGAAGGTTTGATCTTCAAGTGGCTCGCCTGTTGTTGTGCCAATTGGGTATAATGGTATTGCGGATGATCCTGACTAATCCTTGTCCTTTCAGGCTTAACCAAGGACTTCTTACGGAGTATATCACCGGTTTCCGGGTCAAACTCTTGGTATCCATTCAAATCCTTGTTAAGAGACATCTTGAGTGCTGTATTTTTTTGATTCACTAACTTACTCTATTTTTTTATGACCAGTCGTTTTGTCTCCGACGCCTCCGTCCCTCTCTTTGTACAGGTGCCCTTCAACAGTAGTTACTTAGTCTTTTTCAAGCTCTTTGCGTAGTTGCTGCTCTCTTGCTGCTACTTCCGCTACTATGCTCGTTATTTATGCTTTTTTGTTCACTATAATGCCTTCAAAGCCTTTTATGTTGATTCCGTCAGCTTTGTACACCCGTCTAAGATTCGTCTTGATCCGCTAGTTTTTGTCCTAAATTCTCCGATTTTTGGACTGCTGGTAGCTCAGAATCAGCTGAATCTATTCTTCTGCAAACGAACGATGTGTTATTACTGTGGTACTAACGCCACTAACTTTTAATAAAAAAAGGTGTTTTTGAGTGCTGTAAATAAATTTAGAGAATCGAAAGAAACTTTTTTTTGTTTACCTTCAATTCGCACTGTGCTTAATAAGTCTAAAAACGGAATATCGAAGGGGCTTCCCTTTTGGGACATGAAAAATTGCTGCGCAAATTCCAGAAACTACGCGAGGCAAGCTGAGATGAGACACGAAGAAGATTATAGGGAGATTTGACGATTTCGATAGGGAATAGGGGAGGGGAAAGTGTGGAATGGAGTATTAGTGTAGATATAATAAAGTAGATATGAATTGAATGAATTTTTATCTCTATATACTAAGTATTGGGTGAGTTACACGGTGTAGAATGAGTCTATTAAGGGCTCAAGAAGAGCGTCGAACTTTGAAGATCGAGAAGCATGGGGGACTAATTTGGTCAAGAGCGGTTGAAGACGCGGGATGTCGGACAGGGCTGTCAAACGAGAATGTTGAATACGTAAAAGACCCTCTAAAATGATCAATAGCTCTTGTTGTTGGACCTTGGGGAGTGGGCAGCGGAATAAGAGTGCCAGATCACTAATGTAGCGACGCAAAGCAATTGCAGTTCTTGAGGTGAAGTAGGAGGTGCAAATGGAATTTAATACAGGACTTTGCGGCTCGGTAGTGAATGTAATCAATTCACGAAGACAAAGCATCCTGGTATCTTTGTTGCGGAACGGAACGAGAGGCTTCGTAGAGCCGAAAAAGGAGTTGAAGTCAAACGACGTGAAGACTCTAGCAATTTTTTCGGGTGAATCTCCTGTTTCCTCGAGGAGCGACAATTCAATGCTATCGTACTCGTATAGTAGTGAGTTTTCGTAGAGAGTAGCAGCGAAATCCTCAATATAGTTCTTTTTCAGATCTGCGTTTTGTACGAGAGCTGGAAGAACCACATCTCTTAATTTGATATAATGCAGAAGATTGACCTCTTGAGTTGACAAATCATTTGTTTCAAAGCACATTTTGATGGCTACCAAGATTAAGTCCCACACTTCATCCTTGTCAACTTCTGACACATTCTCCTTTATGAACTTGGAGATCAAGAAATGCACGATCTCCATTGCTTCCACCCACAATGGTGTTTCTTCTTTTTGTATTCCCACTGATTTGGACTTTATGATTTCCAACATCGACTTGATGATACGATTGATTCCCTTATCGGATAATATGTCATTAAAATTGGTAATTTCCTCGAGTTTCTTTCTCAATAATTTTAGTGCTAAGTGACTTGAAGCAATAAAACTTGGTACTTTCACTTTATCCTTGAGAACCTTTGTCAATTTCTCTTCAATTCTCTGTCTTACACCAAGTGGATATGTTGTGATGCTGTTGAGTTGCTGTGCGACCTGTGACTGGATTTGGGGATCCTTCTCGTCAATAACTTCTAAATTTTTCAATACGGCTGCCTGCAATTTGGATGGTCTGACATTATCCAGTTGGTTGTCCGGTAACACAGGGTATCTGGCACACTTGTTCAACATACTGATGATCGTGTGAATTTCTTCAGGTGTCAAATCCATCTTAATTATATTGTACAACGATGGGAAGCATTCTATCAATGCTACAATTGATTCTTGATAAAGCGAATTGACAAAATCATATTCGATGGGAATACTAGACCAAAACTTGAAAAGCAAATCTCTAATTTTCCTTGTATTACCTTCAGATATTGAGGTGTCCAATGAATTGAAAGGCTTGAGTAAATCATGAAAAGATGTAAATAACTTCAAATTGAGGTCTACCCATTTTAATTCAAACAATTTGGAAAAGTATCCCAAAAGGCCCTCCCATTTGAGGTAAGTCTCAGGTGTGAAATCCATCATATACTTGCCATATATCAAGACCAAACCAGATAATATTAAGTTCAAGCTTTCAATCCATTCTCTTTTGTTGAAAGTAGGACTGCTGAGGTCAAGATCAATATCTAACAAATTTGGCAAAACGACTTCATAAATTAAGTCCCAAAATTGAGTCAAAATATTCCCATGGACGTCAATAATTTGGAAAAATGTCTGTATCGATCCATCTCTAACTTGGGCTCTATCATCTGATGAAACCTGAAGCAAGCTTGATAGTAAATATGTATCAAGAGCCAAATAAAATGCCTTTGATCCCGTTTTATTTTTTTCGATGAAATTAACTAAATCCGATTGTGTTTTTATGGTTACTTGCTGATTGGTGTTCTCTGAATTTGTTATCCTCAGTTTTAATGAATCACTGAAAAGCCAAAAGTAACTGACAGAACTAAACGAAATGTTCAAATCATACGTTTGTTGGCAAAAGTTGAATAATGTATCTATCAATAATTTGAGCTGACTAGAAGGAAGTGACAAAAGGAACTCATCTAAAATCAATTTTAAGGTATCAAAAGCAGACTCTATGAGAGACCTGACCTTCTCTTTCAAGTTATTATCAATAGTCCCAGAAGTATTACTTGTAAATGGAGTATTCAATATTTGGAAAACAATATTCCATGAAGTTTGATAGAATGTATCATATTTGTCAATAAGTTCATGAAGTGTGTCTAAAATGAGAAGATGTATTTCAGTCTCACAGTTCAATACTAGTAGTTCAGTTGGGGATCCAAGTTCGAAACCCTTGTTTAAAAATCCAATGAGAGCTGCTAAAGATTTCTTTGCCGTTTTGTGAGTAGTCTCTTCCGATGTGTTTTCAAATCCTGTAGTTGCAAGGTCTTTTACCAATTTAGTATATGTATTTGTTATGAATATTCTTAAGTTGTATTGAATTGACCTTTGGGTTCCAAGTCTAATGAAATAATCTGAAATTATAATCCACAGTCCATCGTATTCAATCAAAAACTTGGCCAAATTGACTTCACTAACCTGTAGGATTTTTGATAGGAAATATACCTTATTGTAAGGACAGAGTTTATCAATTTTGTCATCCGCATTTTCCAGAAAACTGGTATCTCCAGCACTTTCAATGGAACTCAACAGCTCCTCTGAAAGAGATATAAGAGAGTGGATCAATTCTTGAAATGATTCATTTGGATACTCGTTGATACTTTCGAAGAATTTTCTCTCTGATGCCTCAATGTTAGTGATATCTTGACTTGAAATCCTTGGAAGCATTGCATCACTTAGAGTCTTGAACTTTTTGTCATTTAAATTTGCACTGAACTGATCTGGTCCATGAATGTAATAATCTGCCCATTGAAGAGTACTCCAGATTATGCGCCATGAGTTTTGTAATGTTGACCCAAGAGAAACAGCCAAATTGATAAGTGCTCTTAAACAAGTGACATGCCTTGAATTGAAACTTCTGGAGTATGGGAGGGCTGATTGGACATGCGAATGTGAGGGGGTCAATGTCTCAGTCGAGTGAGAAGGACGGCCAGAACTCAATGATTCCACAATTGACTCTCCTAATGCCAACAAATTCTTTCCTTGTTCTTGAATCGATGATGATCCACTATTTAAAGTAGGCGTCGAATGAATATTGCCTATGTTACTTTGGTTCTTAATAATCGATCTGGACAACATATGCAAAAGATTGTCTCTTGAGTTAGTAAGCCCTAACAACCCGGTCGTATGGGTAAACTTCTGTAATGATCTTATCAAAAGATGAAAGCAATCATTATCTGATCTTAGGTAAAGTAATATTTCATACAAAGCAGATATTTCTTGGAAGCCGGCTTCAATAAAGACGTTAATGAACTCAACATCAGATTCAATAGTCGCCGGCTCAGTGTTATTTGAAAGCCTTTGTACAAACTTTGCAGAACCATCAGAATATGCTAACAAAATGTTGAAAATTAGGTATATTGGATATGTCTGGGGGAACGACGATGGTGCCTCAGTTTTGTCCAAACTATCTAAAACGAGGTTTTTCATCGTGGAAGTAGATTTTGATAATATTAGTGGTGCTGTTTGAGTTGAAGATGTAAGGTTACTTGCTAATGATGGAGGTTCGATTATATCACTTGTGAAAGTGGCATGATGCAGCATAAAATTATAGAATATAGTTAAAAGTTCTTTGACAACATTCTTCTTTTTTGGATTGCCGTCGAATCTTTCAAAAATGCTTCTTATAACTTCAAAGTTATTGAATAGGTTTCTGAACATCTCCAAAACTAAAATCTTTTCGGCATTTGTCTTTTCTTGTGCTTTCTCATTTGGTTCATTCCCAACTAAAATGTGATTGAGAAAAGAAAGTATAAGCTCACTTTCAACTTCCAAGTTATTCAACTGAGTTGATAACAAAACTTGAATTATTCTCATGGCTCTAGTAGTTAAGGCAAAGTTCTTTGTAGGAGAATACAATATTCTAAGTAATGCTGGAACAATTTTAACCCTCAAAAGATAAGCCAACTCTTGATGACTTTGAAATACCTCAACATGACTAATCAAGATATTTTCAATTATTTCTAATACAGAATTCACCCTGATATGAATTGCATCTTTAAAGAATGGTGTGTTTTCATTTTCAATCAGTCTCGTAAGGTCTTGGAAAATATTGAACGATTCAAATGACAAATCATCAACTTTGACAATTTGATCATTATCGACTTGAATCTCGTGTGTTTTCGGATCATTGCTCTTTCCTGGTTTTATCTTGTCGTATATATTTCCAAAAAGCTGTTGTAATGTGGCTGAGGCTGTGTTTATGACAACTGTTGATTTGTTGTTTGCAGTTAAGCTTGAGCAGATTCCTAGTAACTTGATTAGAACTTCACTTCTCATATGTGATTCGTAGTTCTGCAGCAATGCTGGCAAACACTGTAGGATCTTTAACTGGATATCAATGGCTAAATGTGTCGCTTCTTTCAACGCTTCCAATAACAGATGAAGGCTAGAAACCGGTATCATCTTCGTCGTTATTAATCTTTGAAGAACAGGAATTGATATCGTGGCCAACTTCACATTACCCGAATTACATGATAGTAAGTACGGATCCACAATGGCTTGCTTAATGGCATCATTCTTAGAAAGTTCCTCGATCCTTGTCGTTACTGGGAAATCTCTTAACTTTGCTGAGGCCACCTCACAGCTTTGTTTAACCTCCGTATTCTTTCTCTTAGACTCCGAGCTGAGATTTGATAGATCATCAATAAGCAGCTGAATGGTGCTCATGTCTTGTAAACGATTGAGGTTCTAAACAGTGGAGTTGTTGGTTGTTGGTCTTTATTTATCTTTAAAATGCTGCATGTTTGTATTTGATTTTCAGATTCGAATATCACACTACTTAGAGATAAACGGGCTTCCAATCCAAATTTCTATAACATAAGCTTATGGCTTTGCAAGTACTAGCTAATTCTATATAGATGCCATTAGCATCTGAAAATGATATTTAAGGACCTTTTCAGGGTTTTTTTAGCTATTATACAAGTAGAAATAATCCATAGTTGTTCATTATATTACTATACCAAATTTCAATAAACCATAAATTCATACTCATAAAGATATATTACATATAACTATATTAAGCGTAGCACATATGTGAAAGACTTAGAATCTCTTTGCCAAAATAACACCGTAAAGACCAAGTGATATAATGGAAAAAAGATTCAATAATGTTGAAATACCATGGTATTTACCAAACTTCTTGCTAATAGCAGTATATTCTTCGGTTGGGTTTCCATCCTTGTCGAATGCTTTACCATCCTTGACAATCTTTTCACGTTCTTCTCTAATACCCCTACTTACTGGTAATAAAACGAAATAGTTGAGTGCACCAGTAATTGTACTTATTGCCAAAGTTCCGGTAGTGAAAGGACACAACTTCAAAGGTGTTGTAAGGCCTAATAAGATAGGCGAAATTGCTTGTCCCAAGAAGTAGTAAGGGAATACCTTGTTTTGTAAGTTACCGAACTCAGATCTAGGAAGATACTTGAAGGCAAGAGGTGAAACCACAAAGGAATGAAAAATACTTCCTCCGAATACAACGGAGAATAGTAACAAATGATAAGGGTTAGCTTTATTCAATCCAAGTTTATTGATCATTTTATTCAAATCAAGTATTATCCAATGGCGATATTGTTTAGAAACAGACTATTATAGAGATTAAATCTATATTCGCTTTGGATTCCGAATATCTACCAATTTCATGAATTTTTGTGTATCAAAATTATGTAAATCGAATATTCTAACTATAAACCAGCTATCATTTCAAAGATGTTTTTCAATGCGGATTGCTTTATCTGCTCATTGTATTTTAAGATATCCTCGGAGAGACTTGGAAGCTTTCCATTATATATCCAGCTGAAATCACTTTGTAAACCTAAACTGAGTTTTGTGTCTTGAGTTTTACTAGCTTCTTTCAACTTTGAAGTTTGCTCGTATTCATTTGCTGCAATTTCAGCTTGATCCACTATTTCATCAGATATACCACACATAGAAGCGACATTCATACCGAAGGATCCATGAGCTGCACCCTCTTCCAACTTGTAAAGGAATGTAATATTTCTGGAGTTTTTATCTACGATGATAGCCATTCTTAAGGGCCTGATCTGTTGATGGTTTTGGAACGATAATCCTAAGGAACCATAGTGCGTTGCAAAGAAGCCCATTGACTGAACATGGGTTGCTAAGTGGTAAAGAACTGATTCAGCTATAGCATAACCATCACTAGAAGAACCACCTCTTCCAAGTTCGTCTAATATCACTAAAGAGTTTGGAGTTGCATTCCTCAAAATCTTCTTAGTTTCAGACAATTCAACGAAGAATGTAGACTTACCTTGTAATATGTTATCATTGGCACCAAGACGAGTCATGATCTTATCTACTGGGGTTAATGTTGCTTCACTAGCAGGAACATAACATCCGATCTGGCTTAGGATCACTGCAAGTGCAGTTGTCCTCATAACAGTAGATTTACCAGCAGCATTGGCTCCTGTTAATAACGCAAAACTTTGTTTAGATCCACCCAAATGAACATCATTTGGAATAAAATCTGTGGTGCCAGCAAAGCAAGGATGTCTCAACTCCTTAAAATCAAGCACGCCTCTTTCTGATTCAACAAATTGTGGTCTACATGATGGTTCACCCAAAGCTTCAGAAGCTCTAGTAAGAGATATCAAACAGTCGATGTTGGCAATCAATTTAACTACCTTCATCCAAATGCCATAATGTTTATCAAATCTTTCATACATTCGTGACTTCAAGGTGTCACTGACCGTCTTATGGGTCTCTCTTTGTTCGAGTAACTTTCTAACAAGAGTTTTAACCTCAGGTGACCAGTATCTTTTTACTTTAGCTGTGGATCCCATCTGTTGCCATGAGTTTGGAATGTTTTTGGTTAGTTTATTGGGAACTTCAATCAAGTATATCTCCTTTCCGGAATCCTTATAGCACATTTCATTAGACTTGTACTCCTTCTTATATTCCCTCAAATGTTGAGTTAACTCATGTTCTAATGCATCGATTTTCTCTTTGGATTCATCGAATGTTGCATCGACACCCTTTGTTGGTGAAATTATTCCTTGAAGAGCTTCTTGTCTGTCAAATGCATCTTCCCATTCAGACAATAAAGAATCAAATTCCTCTGGAAAGCTACTCATAAACTTGTACAATGAACCCGAATCACCAGTGAAACTACTTTTAAGTCTCTTGATTACGCTTGCGATTTTTTCAAAACTTTGAACAACCTTAAGAAAGTCTTTGAACTTCAACGCCTTACTATGAATACGAGCCAAAAGTCTCTCCAAGTCAGGAAGACCAAGCAAAGCACTTTCAAGAATTGACCTGTACTCGGAGCCACCATTCATAAAGAAATCAACAGAGTCATACCTCTCATTGATCTCTTGAATATTCATTAATGGATGCAAAACCCAATTCTTCAATGTTCTCTTTCCAAATGGAGTAATCGCTCTATTAACAAGCTTAAGTAAGGTTCCTCTGTCACTTCCATCAAAGTTATTACTCAAAATCTCCAAATTATTCAAAGTTATACCATCTAAAAGTAAATGTGTCGAGTTGCTCTTTGAAATTTCATAATGCTTGAAGTTGCCCAAAGTCATTATTTGTTCATCAAGCATCAAAGATTTCAAGTAATACAACAATCCTCCAAAGGCGTTGAAAGCAACCTTATATTTGTCTTTCATTTCCAATAAAACATCGGGGAATTTAGAATAATCATCAAGATCTTCTGCATCATAGTATTTGCTTGTGACTAAATTTTCCAAGCTAGTATCATAGTCCCAGAACTCAGTTTCAGGGTTGAGGTTATTCCAAATTTGGTTAGTTCCAGCACCACTGTGCTTAATGATTCGAGCAGCAATTGGTGATAAATTTCCCTTTTCACAAAGAACTTCTTTGGGCTTTATTTGAGCGACTAATGTTTCTAATTTAGTACATTCGTTATCATCTTCAAATTCAATAAAATTCAACTCTAATGTGGCAGTGTCAACAAATGCAACACCAAATGACTTCTTCTGATCATCCACAATTTCTTCTTTGATACTTAAACAATAAATGGCCATGTCATCACTAATCATACCCAAGTCTGTCAAAGTACCACCTGTTAATATACCAGTCAATTCTCTTTGAATGATCTTTTCTTCCTTCTTTGAACCACCTCTCATCTCCTTGGCCAATAATGATTCCTTTTGATCTACCTTCGCAACTTTGTAGCCATGACTAATGAACTCTTTGGCCCAATATTCAAAGGACATCTCCGGGATACCTGCAAGCCTCATGTTTGCCCTTCCACCACCAGCAATTTTCAAGTCAAACTCCGTATTTGCAATGGTAGCATCATTCTCATAAAGCTCGTAGAACTTTCCCTTCTTGAAAAATACAACTGTGTCCCACATCTTTGCCTTAACATCCCAATATTGTTTCTCAAAGGCAGTGAATTTGCTCCATGCAGATTGTGGTATGTGCAAAGTTCTTGGGTCGTAATTGGGATCATCAACACTTCTCTTTTCACTATCTTTGACGTCAACTAACCATTGATATCTTTCTTCGTTTTCTTTAGCGAAATTGCTTTTTGTCTTGACAGGGATTGGTGACCTTGGTTTGGACTCCGCCTTTGGTGTAGAACCTGATGAGGTGTAGGATGAGCCTGCTCTAAACTTGTTTCCAAGTGCACTAGAAGATGGAGACTTTGAGACTGGAGTCAGAGAAGAACTAGGTGAACTCGACTTCGTCTTTCCTGTCTTTTTCAGTTTCTTCCTCGGCAAGACTTCCTCCTCAACTTCACTAGCATCACTTGCTTGTGGCTCTTCTGCACCACTCTCATGGTCATCTTCAACAATGAAATCACTCATATCGTCATCATCATCATCATCACCAACTTCACTTGGATTGAAATCATCCTCTTCGTCGTCACTAGCTATGACCTTTCTTCTCTTATCGCGTCTCACGCGTATTTCATCTTCTTCTTCATCTTCTTCATCGCTTTCTGCATAACTCACGGCTCTTCTAGCAGAACGTTTATTCAAAGGACTCGAATCTCCTGGTCTAGTTTCTCGTGCCTTGTGGCTACCATTTTTGTTAATGTTGTTAGAAACACCATTCTGGGCAGCAAGGGGCGAAGATTGTGGTAATATGTCTCTCTTTTCTGTATGTGTGACCATTATGGGGTCCGACTCAGACGTGAGAGGTGTATCTGTCGTTTGATCCATCAAACTGGTATTCACTTCTTTATCACTAATGTCATCCTTATTGGGAGAGCTCTGTTGAGCCTTATTTTCTTTTTGAGCCTCCTCTTTTGGTACATCCGCCGTCTTCTGTGACAATTCTTTCTTTAGGTCTTCATCTATATGCTTCAATTGCTTGGCTGGCTTGAAAAATGACATCAAAGACGATTGCTTCGTTCTGCCGCTGGGGGTGGTAGAAGTCACCTTCACCGTCTTCTGTATGCCATTAGGTGATTTCTTCATCTCTATAATGTAAGAAAAAGATCAATTAAACCAAAGTCTTCCCTTTAGGCTTCTATAATACTTTTTCTTCTGTATATATTTATTACCGTCTATATAATTGTTTTGTTATGGCCCTGTAGATTAATCAAATAAAAGAACCGCGTTGGCGTTTCCTTTATTTTCGCGTCTTGTCTTAGGTAAGATTTGGTTGCATTTGTGGAACTATTTGGTTTTTGCACCTAATACAACTATTGTGACGATATCTTTAGTATAAAGTAAGAAATAGAAGTCTAAGAGTTCTATAGATTTTATAGAAGTGATATACAAGTTTTTTGCATTATATTATTCTTTTAAACTGTTGAAAGTCTCATTTTTTGGGAAAATTCTAATATAACAATCACTGCGAGTGTTTTTTGCAGCCGAAGGAGAAGCTATTGGAAGGGAAGAATACATTATAACAGACAACCCATAGGAATAAGAAGAACTAAGGATCTGTTATATTATATTAGTGGCTAAATAGATATCTCGTACAGTCTAAAGGACATTACAACTATATATTTGTGGTTTTGGGGGACTATTCACTGAGTAGAAGAAATTCAAAGCGCTATGGGTATCGCACAGATTATACTACAAGTAGTATTACATATTAGCATCATCAGTGCTTCTATAGCTAAAACTTCATGGTTTTCCAATAAGCCATTATACACTATTGATATGAAGACACATGATCGTATGGTGGTGTATAATATTTTGCAAGAAGCATATGAAAGAGCTTTTGGTTTAGAACCTGGAAGACACGCTTTAATGCATTTAAGTGATGGATATGGAGGGACGTATGATAACAGAAAATGTCTTGAATATACAGAGATAGAATACCACCTTGTGGACTTGAATCTCATTAATATAGAGCACGAAGCTAGTGAATGTCGTATCAACGTCAATAATCAGTATCAGTCTATATTAGCACCAACGGTGAATGTTCACGAACAATATTACCATGAAAGAGACTTTATAATGACTAGTTTGCAAGAACTGTTGATAGAAGAGTTTTCCAAGCATGAGAAGTTGAAGAACTATAAATTTTTCAATTTTGATGATCTTGATTACGGTTTAAGATGCTATATAAATTACCAGTTTTTAACACAAGTTATGTTGAAAGAAACTGTGCTAGAAGCTATAGTGGAGAGGGTTGTGACAGTTCCAGAGTTTTGTGGTTTTAAAAAGATAAGAGCAGACTTCGAAGGAGAAGTCAGAGATACAGTACATGTGCATCTACCCGTCAATGGGACATTATACTGTAGAGAAGGTCGTACCCCTACTTGCAAAAGAACAAATGCGGAATACAAAAACGCCAGATATAAACTTTTCGATTCCTAGTGAATAACCTGGTTTCTGGATATAAAAAAATGATTATTCCAACATGGGTTCTACCTATTCTGATTCTGATATTTTATTGAGGTTTCTACACTTTCATTGATATGCCAACAGTTGATTATATGTTGTTTGGAATAATATTTTCTGTTTAAGACTCCGTTCTTGGATAAATCAGAATTATTTTCTAATTGACCAAAAATTGCTAGATTTCATAAATTTTTTGATAAAAATAAAGAGCAGGTTTCTCTCTATATACTCTACAATATAAAATAATTGCAATTTTTATATAAGCATCTCTATTTTCGAGTGACTAATAGCAGTTTCTCATTTTGCAGCCTCATTAAAATCCAGCACCACAAAATGCTTGACAATATCGATAGCGGCGATCGAATCTTCACTACTATCATGCTGACCTGTTTGAATATTTCTTCCTAAAAATTCGAAAGCAAGATTCTTTAAAGAATAACGGAAAGTTGGAGAAGTTTTGTGTTTAGGATAGAGAATAGCAGTGTCAATTACTCTGCGGTGAAGAATTCTCATTGAATTCAAGTCATTTTCCAAACCATGACCTATTAAGATTGTATTTGAATCAATCACTTCTCCAAGTAAACGTATCAGCTCTTCAAAATCAAGAGCTTCGTGTTTAATTTCTGCAATACCTGACCAGCGGGTATTTAGATCAGCTACCTCTCCTTGTGGTCTCACTAAGATATCAATGACTTCTTCCCCGGAGAAAAAGTCAATTGCAGTTATTCTTAACAATTCAAATCCTTTAGTGGTGAATCCCATCTCACAATCTATACCTACGGCCTTAAAGCTATTGGTGTTTGTCCCGAAAAGTTCTTCCGTCCACTTGAACGGTTGAACTGATTGTAATTCATTAGGACTGTTGATATAATATACATGGTGATCTCCAATTGTACAAGGATCATTGTGCTCACCTATCACAGCTCCACAGCAATCGTAAGCTCTAGTTTTTTGAGGTGTTTTGAATGTTTTTCCCGAATGATACTGACATTTGGTTGGTTTCATTTGGTCCTCAATAGCAAACTCTGTTCCACATCTTCTGCAAGTTCTTCTGCTTGGAAGCTCAGCTGCTGTGGGAACTTCCATGATATAACCATATTTTTGTAATACTTCAGGTGAAATAACAAGATCATCGAGAGCCTTCATGAAATCAGCATCAGTGGGTTTTGTAACCTTCTTTTTAACTTTCTCTGGATGGCTGATCTCATATACTTTTCTCTTAAGTGTTTGTTGATACGTGTTAGAGCTTGTGGTTGAAGCAATTGCATATTCTTCCTCAATAGCTCGTAATATTGGCGTCTTAGCATCAGGTTCCATTCTCTTGATGGTATCCACGAGGAATTGTACATATTTCTTTCTAACCTGTAACGTTGCAGGAGCAGGAGTAACATTTCGTGGTAGAATATACTTGGGATCATTCTGTTCTTCCTTCTTACCATCATATAGATATTCCGCTACCCTGTTTCTATACTCTTCGACAGAAGAACATCTACTAGCAAATTCAAATTCCTTTTCTACAGCCCTCCTGTTAGGGTTAGGCTTCTTTTCACTGAAATACGTCTCGGCAATCCTTTTGGCGATGCTTGACCTCTCTTCTCTGGAAATAGACAAGTGACTAATAGCCTTGGGAACTATCATCTGAAAGTCATTTTCTGGCTCAATTTCTTTCGCTTTGGCATTTTTATTATCCTTTTCCCTTCCTGAAGTCTTGCTACCTCTTAATGGACCATTTTCTTCTCCCAAATCACCATTTCCTCCCGTTCTTGCCTTCTTTTTCACCTGTTCACTGGAATTTCCCTCTAATCGCCTCTTGGGATCATCATGTCTAAAAATGCAATTCACTATCGTACAAATGCCATTATCTTGGATATCAGGGCATACTATCTTACTAAAGTACCCATCTCTGAGTTTAAACATTCCATTAGCTTCCTGTTAATGCACCTTTATTGCCTTTCGAATCGTATTCGCCAGCTTTCATGTAGAGTTGAGTTTAGTTCTGCCTACAAGAGATTCGTGAGATGCCCTGGCGCGGGCTCAAAACTCAAGAAAAACTATAAAAGAGCATCGAGTCTACCAAGTTTTTAAAAATTTTATTCTTTTTTCTTTGTCGACGTACTTCATAGGATCATTTCTATAGGTCACGTCTCTCTTTGACTCTTCAAAAGAGCCACTGAATCCAACTTGGTTGATGAGTGAGATACCCTTATGCCCTCAAAGTGAGAACATGTTTAGCTTGTCCGTGATTCTCGCAATCCGGTCATCTATCTGTTTGCCTTTCGTTTAGAACCAACAGACTGCTTTGCAGTGCTGCGGTTTGTGAAAAGGAGCGATGATCTTTACCCTTTCTTTCTTACTTCTTCGGAAGTGTTAGTTGGGGTGGGCGTAAGAGGCTGTCTGACAAGTTACGCATACCATAAGCTTTTGCTTAAGGTATCGTGGCTATAGTTAACTGTTTTGTGTGGGAAGTCGACGTTCAGAAAAGTTTTTTTTCATATATATGGCAACATGTATTGTTTTTTTTTTTAGTTTGAATAGACATTTGCTTTGTTCCTTGATAACTGTAGACTTACATTTAGTAGAAAAAAATTTTAGTAAGTGTGCCATTAATTATAGACTATACATGCGATGGATCTATACGAGTTCTGAAGCAGATTTGTTAGGGTACTCGTAAAGTTTGTAGTAGTCAACGACGGTACCATTGAGATTATTTTCTCCTTCAATTGGTAGAAGGAATACATTTCTAAGATTAATTTCCCCTAAAACCAAAAAATCTAACCAATTCTGTTTGATGCCGAAATCAGTAGGGATGGAAGCAGTCAAAGACCTATAAGAAGATCTATTTGATGACCTTCCACTCAATAATGATGATATAGAGAGCTTGATTGTCATAACGAATTGATCTATACCAAGTAAACGACAGCAAGTACCTAACTCTGTTTTCACTTCTGATGGGACTGAGTTTTCTTGAGGCTCAGTGGAATGGAATTCTCCTGGAACAGTTGAATGATTGAATATTGGTTTGGTGACACCATTATTCAAATTAGTGAACTCCCATGTGGTGATTCCTTTTGAGATTTGGAAAGTCTGAACAACTGTCAAGAAAAGAATCCATATATATTGCATCAAACCCCAAAGCATGATATTGAAGTGGAATGAATGATATCTTGCCGCATAACATAATTCATCATTTAAAATGTAACACTTATCAGGTTCATTGTCGCTTTCATATCCATCTTCAAGCTTGTCAAATAACTTCAAAGACAAATATGTAAATAAGATAATAGCAAGATTCAATGAATAAACAAATGTAATGAAAAGTTTGTGGTTCCTGACAGCAATTTCATTATATACCCAAGGGCAATAATGGTCGAATTTTGCAATTAACTTTTTTGAACCTCTTGAATACCTCGACCGTAAAGGTTTACGATTAAAAGTATTCACACAGAAGTGATCTGTGTCAAATTTACGAATTTCAATCAAATCTTTAACTTTTTGCAATATGACGTTATTATCGGATGGTGTTGGGACAAACCCTGGATTTATGAACATAGTTTTCACAAAGGCCCACGAGAATACGCCAATAAGGATTGCTAAAAGGATATTAGGTATGAACTGTTTCCATAAGAGGTTTGGCACAATATTGTAAAGCCAAGTTAATACTGTCCAAAAAGCTGTTCCTGAAAACACACCTGCTAGCAATGGTGATTTTACAATTGCCCGATCTTCAATCAAATAGGTCGGAATAATGAATATACTCAAAAGGGAATTTGCACCAAAAAATATCAAAAAGCCTAAGAATAACTTAGGGATAAACAATATATCACCAAAGCTAAAAGTCAAAAGAAACAATGGCAATGTGACATACGGGGTGAAAAAGGTAATAATCTTTCCTACCTTAGGACTGATTAAAGGAGGTTTATATGCCCAGTTATTCTTGGGAGTATGTCGAGTTTCTTGTAAGACCTTGATCCAGGTACTATAACAGTTCATATCCTTAGCAATATCAAATGTAGTCTTGCCTTGGTCAGTTTTTGCGTGGATATCGGAACCTGCTTCAACCAATTTTTTAAGAATGACTTTATAGCCCCTCATAAAAGCCCAATGGATGGGGAGGAATTGATTATCGTCCAACTTACTTGCATCAGCTCCAAACCTCAAAAGAGCATTAACTGAGAAAATATCTCCTTGATACGCAGCCCAATGTAAACATGTCCTATTAGAACCGTCAGTTTCATCAATATATATCTTTGTTTTGGAATCTGGGCTGCAGAATGTTAATAACATATAAATAACCAATGTAATGTTGGAACTATGTATGGATAAGTGAATGGCATTATATGATTGTGCGTCTCTTAATGTTGCATCTGCATCTGTTTCTGTAATCAAGTAATCTGCAATATATACCAATCCATTACGACATGCCCAATGCAACGGTGTAGCCCTCAAATCACCACCAAGAGCATTTGGATCGGCTTTCGAGTATTCATTTTTAGTTAAATATCTGACTACTGAAAGTCTATTATTGATCGCTGCCCAATGCAAACCAGTAATTCCATCACTAAATGTGTCTCCTGCTTCTACTTTCCTCGAGGAAATAATATCTTCAACTGCAAGCAAATCACCCTCTTGGCACGCAGTCATAAAACTGGCCAAATCTGGATTAAGTTCCTTTTCTGTTATAGTAGGATCCGTCGCACCATTCAAATCGTTCAAGTTATCTTTGTTTACCTCTAAAACACCATCTTTTGAACCAATCGATTCACTATCCTGTAGGTGAAGTTCATCTAATTCTAATTCTTCATTTTGAGGCTTCGACTCTTCCCCGGCATTTATAATATCCCCCTTTGTTACAGCCGTCAATTCCGTCTCAAATGAGTCTCCCTCTTGAGGTTCTGTTGAACTGTGGTCTTCTGACATCACGATCTTTTCTCACTTATATTAAGAGAATCCCAAATCACTCTGAATATTCTGATAATATTACCACTAAATAACTTGGATACTATAAAGAGGGATCCTTTTTGGACAGTGATTTTACAGATCGATATGACTACGTCAAATAAAGTAATCAAGTAGACGTTGCAATTGATGATTTGAAATTAAATATTTAAAAGTTCTATGGCTACACTTTAAGTACTGTATAGAACAATAGCACTCAGAAGAGCCTTAAGTCTGTCATATAGTAGCAATTATAAGTTCAACACTAATTAGCTGGTATAGTCTTATTATATGGTATTCTAATAATCTTTGATTAGCTGGATGATATGGCTCTAGTTTCAATATTAGTCTTGAAGATTATTGAGTCCATAATCAAAATTCGCAGCCTCTAAGCTTTATGGTCCAAAGAAGAAGAAATTGAAGTAGTTTCAGTGTCTGCAGAAGATGGTATATTGGACAAACCTCTTAATTTGTG
Organism: Priceomyces castillae; assembly: GCA_030574375.1. Taxonomy (NCBI): domain Eukaryota; kingdom Fungi; phylum Ascomycota; class Pichiomycetes; order Serinales; family Debaryomycetaceae; genus Priceomyces; species Priceomyces castillae. Next base: position 37,992 of record JAJMEX010000036.1, read on the forward strand.
CTTTGCAGTTCCTTCAGATCCGGAGGATTTTGATCTCGAAGATTGTAATGAGCCAGTATAATTCTCAATAAAAAGCTCAATACTTTCGCCAGCTTTTGATGCTGCAAGGAGTATCTTCGACTCAAGAACAGGCTGAACTTTGTCATTAATGAATCCAGGACGTACATCTTTCTCATCAATAAGCCCAAGGTTCTTTTGGCTGACTCTTTGCAAGTGCTTATCAAGAACAAGATAATTACGCAGATTAGCTTTATAACCTAAAACAATCAAGTCTCCTACAATAGGGATGAGACTAAGTGCAAAGTCCAAGGCAATATTGATGATAAAGATGGCCTGAAGGTCTAATGGTAAACCGTCATCTAACAGATAAGCAAGTCTCAAAAGATTGAGAGACCAGTAAATACTAACAATAGGACCAAATATGGGAACAAGACCAACAATGTTAGTCCATCCAAACTTGATTCCGATGAATCCAAACCACATATCATATCTGTATGCTTTCTTTCTGAATGTCTTCAACACATTCAAGTCATTCTCGCTTAATTTTTCTGGGTATCTTCTCGCAATTTTTTTGGTTTTTGATGGGTCCCTTTCACTTATCTGAACATACTCGTAGTATGGATCTTGTACACCCAATCTGTTCCACTGATTATCCTTCAAAAGCCTGTGCGTGAAAAACTTTAAGATAGTTGATGACATTTTCAGTTATAATTGATTATGATTGCTAAAAAAGCGAATTTGTAGATAGCGATTTCAAGAAAAATATGAACTGTACTAATCGTCTTGAAGTAGTCTTTTTACTAGCTTTTATTGTATCCACGATTGAATTAACACTTCTAGTTTCCTCTGGAAGGGTTTTCTAAGGAGCTTTCATACAAGGTTATAAATTTCTTCTTAAAATCAAGGTTGCTTGCTTGCTTTGTTTGGGGTGCAAAAACAACTTTTTCTCAGTCACATGTTATCAAGAATAATTCAAGATGACATTAATAGATTAAGTTAATAAATTCTTAGTTACCTAATAAACCACAACAAATGATATGGTAGTTTGGTTTCTAATTAACAAAGCATCTAGGTTCATTCCTTACAAGGAAAGGTTACCAGAGTTTGCTAAAAGCTACTTGGATGAGCCTAAGGAATCAGAATCGTGGAGTCAAGGTGAACCCGTACATGACAAACCGAGGAACAAGATACACGATAGAATTATGAAAAACAGACAAAAAGCTGAGGAAGATGGTGTCTTTCTTAATGGTACAACGCATTCCTTCGAGAGAATCGCTGGAAACGGAAGCGTTGACGATCGAGAACAACCTTTCGATTTTAGGGACCAGAGGGTGAGGCAATACTTGAACGACCAGAATCAGAAATTTAACGAACTAATAAACAAGAACTTTGATACATATTTACGTGAGCAACGGTTTGATGACACTGATATACCCGGTCAAAGCAGCAAACCTCCGTCGCCAACTAGCAGGAGCTCTGGAAGTCTACTTGCGTCAAGAGTTAGAGGTACTCTACGTTTACTTCTGCAAGAGAAGTCAATGAGGACAGAATTATCACCAGATGCCATTCTATCGGAAACTGCATTCCAGTTGAACTCTGGTGTGGTATCTGTAGAGAAATTTGTAAATTCTCTCGATGAACATACAAAAAAGAGCCTTTATCTCACCCTCGATGAGAATAATCAAGGACCCAGGGGCGGATTTGCCGGGCTTCCTTTACCAGATGATGCACCAATTTCAGATAAGATAGAGGCACTTACTCTCATGTTAGTGAAGCTCTTCTTTGCATGTATGCGAATGATTGGACCACTCGCGTACTTGTTCTACTTGAAAATTCTTAATAATGAACTCTTTCTTATCAATGAGCGTAACGTGAACAGAGTTCTTACATACATAATCAAAATTCTAGGGAAGCTTGAACGGAAACATGGTACAAACGGAAATAGGGGGAAAAATGAGGATTCGCCTGAACCTGAATTGGGACCTGATATAGATTCTATGTACCAACAGGTAGCATCAGAGACGAAGACGTTTGTTCGCAGCCACTGGAAGAATCCTGCTCTTAATTATGTGCTCGCTAGATACGTACCAGATACTGCACCTAAGTACTATAGGGATCCACGGTATTCTCATTATTTTGTTAAGAAACCTCCCGCGATAGAGCCACTCTCCTGCACTACCAGTAGCGAGAGTTTAAACGAGCTCTCGCTATTTCTGGCGGCAAAGCGCTTTGTGAACGAAATGGAACCTTGAAACAATTAACATAACCAACTAATGAGATTTTATAGCATAGAAAAGAAACAGATGGAGAAGATCATTACCTGAACGGAAAGCCTCCTAGAAGAACTCTAGAACACCCTGAATGTATTCCATGCAATTTGCACATTTTACCAGCAGAGAGAAAAGGACAATAATTGCATAGCTTTCTGCCTGAGCACAAATCATTAGAGATTAATATTGACTAATTTTTTACTTTATTCCTATAAAGCGACTTCATACTAATAGTTTTGGGGATTTTTGCCCTGGAGAGCATAAAGAAGTCATGTGGAACACTTTATTTCTTAAACTACTACTTTTTGCAGCTTCTATGCAAATGAATTAATATTACAAATGAACATTTTCTATATTTTATACGTATTAATAGTGTAGTTGAATATGTAAAGCGTAAAACTTGTTCCAGAATCACAACTGCAATCTAAGCAAGGAAAATGAGTTCTATCAATATGCCATTATATCCCTTGAAACAATCAATGTCTCCGTAGTACACTATCGCCTCCTCGAAAGGAGCAATTACATGCTGGAATTCCAAGCTAAAATTCCATGCCAAAATTCCATACTAAGCTCCTTTTTCATAAAAGCACTTCCACCCCTGTTTGCAATTCACATCTAATTTTCCCCATTTCGTAATAATGTTATCTTTTCTACAACACAGCCAGGTTTACCTCTTGGTTTACCATTCATGGTTACATTATCCAAGGCTTTTTCTTTTTCTACAGGGTTCCTTATTTGATTATTTGATACAATGTTGCCGTAGTTGCAAAACCTAGCGAGGGACAGTTTTGGGGCATTGCTTCCACTGGACCAAACTACAAGGCAAACAACGAATATTACAGTATACAATAAGGATGTTGCATATGATTCTGAATTGAAACACGACGAAGAGTGGATTTAAACGGAACTTGTTACTCTGGCATGTGGAATATCCCTGATAAACGAACCGTTTTGGCCCCTGGCTTATTCATCGATTGCACATAAGCAGAAGATTTACTACAAGATAGCGTAAAATGATTACTGCGAACGCGTACATATCCAAAAAGACTCAGGAAGGAGACGTCTAAAGACGATAATGTAATTAATTCCAGACAATTTGATTTAAAGTTTAACTAATACTCGTTAACAGCCCTCGTCTCTTATTGTGTTACCCTTCAATGTCTATTACCCTTTCGCTTAGCGAAACGCGGTTCTATTACTGGAAAATGTATGAAAGACGATGCAACACATATCTCCCTCCAAGACACCTACAAGAAGATCTTATCTAACATCCTATACACCCCGCTAAGTACTCCCGGCAATGTGGTACTGTACACAGCCCCAATCAAGTGTGCACCCCCAAAAATACAAGGTGTCTAGGATGTTGCTAAGAGCTTCTCTGGAAGCAATATTTGCTCTACACTACCTCCCGTTAGAACAGTTTCGTGTGCTGCCGCACACCCCCTATTTCACGGCCGGGTGACCCGAAAATGTGGTTACCCTGCCCGCCTTGCAATACATTCTTGCATATGTGCGCCGCTCAAAAACCTGTCCGGCCTGACCACCCTCTAATAAATTAATGTAATTTCCGGACATTTCACCTAGGTCTTCTTTAACTCTCCTTCAAGTAATTCTGGTCAGGAATTTTTCATTTGCCTCCCATTTATTCGTCAAACCCCCTTAGTTCTTCAAAGTAAAGTGTTAACACTATACTAATAGAACACTTTGCGAATAGTCATTACAGACCATAGGCAAAGCAGGTACATCAGCAGCATCTTACAAGAGCGCATCGTACCTAGTACTCACCACTAGTTTGCTACAAGTCAAAGGGAGCATATATTAACTAGTCGTTGGCTCAGTACAACTACTGTTTCTGACACCTTGATTGGTTGAATTCAGGAAAGGACAGCGTGGCAAAAACAAAGGAAAAAAAGGCAAGAATCGCACTTTTTGGTTTTCGCACGTACACTACAAAAATTTCTTATATACCGGTCTAGGTCCGTTACACCAACATCTGGACACCCGTTATAAAGAAAGTGGTTATTATTATTTTATTTGATTGTTAGATACTGTTAACGTTATAGAAAACAACCATGGCTTTGTGCTCGCGTGCTTTGAAAAGTACTACTAAGAGAGGCTGTGAGTTTACTGAAAGCAGCTGTTCCAAGCGTAGGACTTTCTTCCCTGTGCGGCAGGCCGCTGTTTATTCGTCATCTGATAGCGAAAATGACTCCGAGGATGAACAATCATGCTACAGAGCCGAGCAGGTGCGTGCCAAAAGAAGGGCATCTACCAGAGTCTCATTCTCGTTGGATTCAGCGTTGTCAAAGGCTATTTCCAAATACAGTGATGATGAGTTATCATCTGAAGAAGCCAAAGAGACCCAAGAAAATATGGATTGCAAATTAGCGAGTGTTCCAAATTCCAAGAAGTTTTTGCAAATTTCAGACTCTTCATGTTGCAATTCACCAAAGAAGTTGATTCCAGTTTCTGACTGTGATTCCAGATCTCGTTGTTTCGACTATTTGGTTGGAGCTATTGATCAGGCATGGGCAAGATACTGCGATGCTACTTCATGTGTCGAAGATCAAGTTTATGGTTACGATACCCCAGTATCTGTCGTAACTGACGATGACGATTACTTTGATAATACAACCGATTTTACAGACTATGAGGATGCCGACTTCAATGTTTCTGACAACAAACAGAAGCACTACGCATCCTCCACCGCTGTGGCATCCTCCACAGCTTCTTCTTCTGCCTCTGCTGACTTGACCTCGTCTATCAAATCAAAAGATGAATCGTCACATCAGTTGCAGGCTTTGAAGGATCGTTTAACCAAGGCTAAGTACTTTTTGCAAGACTTGGTTGACTCAGATGACTTTAACGATGCTGCTTCATTTTGGAAGCGTTGGGATATGATAAAATATGCAACCATCGAGTTGGTTGAAGATGATGATGATGATGAAATTGTCGAGTCCACCATTGAAGAGTTGGAAGAAGGTAGGTTGTTCATGAATTAACATAACGAACAATAAGAAAGTTTAGTGTGTTCGTTTACCTCCTAATATCCATAGGCTTCAGACATTTTTTTACTCCCTTTGTCTTTACTCTGTCAAGATCATCTTCGTCAGTAAAAAACGAAAAATATGGGAAACTACTATAATTTAATTTGAAATTTTTGCTACGTTTAGGGTTTAGTTCTAACTAATTACATGGGTATGAAAGTTGTGTAATTTACAAAATGAGTTTATAGGTTTGATTATATATACTTGTATAATAGATCTCAGGTGGTTTAAACCTAAATCGATAAGTTGTAAGCTTTTATTGTCTAATTTCTGTGCGTATGTCTGTCCGTCTGAACATCATTTTTATCACTGACTGACTTTATCATCTAATTGCGGTCCGCAATTGGTATTATGCGACAACCCATATGCAGTCCTTTCTGTTTAAGTCAGACAATCTTATACAATGAAAGTTAAACTTGCTAAGTTATAATTACAACTTTTATAGGGAAAATATAGCCAATTTACCTATAATGTCGAGATTTAGATTCCAAAGGACACTAAAAGACTTTATTGAGTCATCCCGTGATGTTGAGGTCATTTATAAGACATCTGAAAGGTTTGTAGATTCATCTACCAGAAGAATCTGCATTTTAGACTCTTCATTCAATCCTCCACATTTGGGGCATTATGCATTGATTAAAGAGGCATTGGGTTACCTCCTGACAAAGGGAGCCGGTTCCCATGATAAATCCATTCTTCTCCTTCTTTCGCTGAAAAATGCTGACAAAACTGTCCTCCAGCCGGAACCTCTTGAAGCAAGGCTAGAAATGATGTACTACATGGCACAATACTTGCACAAGGAATTGGGCCTGGAAATAGGGATTGGTTTAACAAAACATGCAAGATTTGTTGATAAGTCTATTTCAATTTTAGAATACCTCCAAAAAGAGTACCATACAACCAATATAATAAAATTGACTTTCTTGGTAGGATTTGATACCTTAGTTCGTATACTTGATCCTAAGTACTATTTACCAGATAAACTATCTGCTTCATTAGAAGGCTTTTTGAAATCTGCTGATTTTTTCTGCCTTGCTAGAAATGATAAGTCTGTATCGTATACTGATCAAGCAAAGTATGTGAGTGATATCAACAATGGGAAATACGAGCATATTCCATCGCATTGGTCTGACAGTATAGTAGTACCTGAATATTCAGATCAAGTGATCGGAAATATAAGCTCTTCAGGTATTAGGCGAGGTATAAGTGATTCAAATCAAGAATGGTCTCGAGATGTTATTCCAGACATAAAACGTTTAATAATTGAAGAGAAGTTATATAAACCTAAATAAAAACTATGTTTAGGCTAATGAGATTAATGAAAGGAAAAATAAATAAATATAATCTGCCTTAAGTCTTGAAAAGATGGTCGAACCACCAGAACTAAAGTTTAATTTAAATTTAGGTGGTGAATTTTCGCTACCATATTCATCAAGTTCTTCTCTTGTATAGCCATCAGTTGGTGTATTTTCAACAATTCTTTCGTTGTTAGCATTAATACATTCAATCTTTCCACCTCTTATAACTGCACTTATCTCACTTCTAGACCACTTAGTACAGTCAAATAATGAGGAAGTTGACTTAACTTTAGCACTTCCCTTCACTAATTTCAAGTGTCTCAAACTAGTCTCCTTAATATTACCTACTAGTTCAATTGCTCCTCCAATAATGTTTAATTTAGGAAAGAAGTTGATCTTATCAATCTTGCTATTGTTGACAATCATTAATCCTCCTCCAATGTCTGTAATTGATGGGAATTCAAGTGCATTCAATTTTTCATTCTTCAGTAAACTTAAAGTTCCTCCAATTGTCTTTAACTTTGGAAGTTTGAAACTTCCAAAATAATTGTTTATGATACTGACAGAGTTATCAACTTCTTCAAGAGCATTCAAGTCAATTTCTTGAACTTCATGTATACTCATGTTATTTGCAGTCTTCAATTGGGGCAATGATACAACAACTTCTGCAGAATTTGCAGCAATATGTAATTTGCCAGTAATCTTTTCAACATTAGAATTGATCTTATCAAGGAATCTATTGTTGTTAATGTCCAAGGTCTCCAATGTCAGGGCCATGAATCCTGAAAATCCTGTTAAAGATGTATCGGAAACTGTGATACTTTCAATATCTTTAATTTCATCACTAAAGTAAACTGTACTTAAAATTGGTAAAACCTCCCATTTAAGAATCTTTACTGATCTTAAGGCAGGGAATGATATTAAAGACAAAGAAGTTAATTCTTTCAAACTGAAATCTTGTGTAACAGTGACTAAATTTGGTGCTTCAATCCTTACAAGGTCAGGAGATTTAGTAATGGATAAACTACCAAGAATATACTTGGTTTTATCAAAGGCAAAAAATGGTTCCTTGAAATCAGTAATCTTAATGTCACCAGAAATGACTTCACAGTCATCAAGTGCTTTTAAGTCTCCAAGGCTTTTGATTTCAAAAGTGCTCTTCTTACAGTGAGAAGGAATTGATTCAGGTGAAATACTAGGCTTTGTGTCTACCTTAGTTTCTTCCTTAGTTTCCTCTTTCTTTTCATCCTTTTTGTCATCCTTCTTTTCTTCCTTCTTTTCTTCCTTCTTTTCTCCCTTCTTTTCTTCCTTCTTTTCTTCCTTCTTGTTATCTTTCTTGTCATCTTTTCCTTCCTCTTTCTTGTCTTCCTTCTTTGGTTCTTCTTTTCTCACCAGAGAACTTGAAGAATCGTCCTTCTTTATGTGAGAAACTCCAACTTTTTGGTCACCATGGTGCATCAATGTTGGTCTCAGAGTAATTTTTTGGGAGTTTGTGCTTTCTACATGATGTTAATAAGTGTTCTTAAAGGTAACTAGTTGATTTTATTAAAAATATTGCAACATACCTCTTGCTGCAACTTCATTTTGATTATTATTAGTGTTTGAAATGCTTGCAGCATCAGCTAAAAGTATACCAGCAACTGAGACTGAAATAAGCCGTGTGATACGCATAGTTGTTCTTGTATAAGTGGTTTGCAACTTCACTTCGGTTAATTGGGTTAGTCTACATATTTATATAACTATACTTGTGCTTGCCACAGATACAAACATAATTGATTATGTGAACGCAAGTATGGGCTTGTATACATTGAATTATCGGGGTATATCATTGTGATATATGCGTAAATGTGTGACATTGAGGACTTATTTGTGGCATTCAAGTAGAAATATTATGGTTTTAATAGTAATAAGTTGATTGTGTCGGCTTTTATAGATTAGAAGATTTTTTGCAATAATTAACAAAAATCTATGAAAAAATAATGAATATGAGATCTACACCAAATTAAACCAATAATAGCTTTATTTCTCTTTCAATATATAAACTAGACTAGGAAAGAAAGACAATTGTCACTTTTGTTTGACATTTTTCTTATATATAGCTATGTAGCAACATATAATTACCAATTATTGAGGCCATTTGTAGGAATTAATTGGATTAAATCAAATATTTTAGTAGAAAAGTTTATAATAAAAAGAGTATAATACAAACAGATAGCTATATTACTCCAAATAACACTTTATATCTCAAGTTTTCCTTGCTTAAGTGTACCTAATATGTAATTGATGATGCTCATCGCAGCCATTTCTGTACAAAGAAAACAAGTAGATACTGAAAAATGGGCTAAAATCAAGCAAAACGACCCCCAAAAAAGGGTAATGACTATATTAACCATATATAATTCCATATATTCCATATCTAGATGGATCTCCATACAATTTTATCAACTTTTCATTACATAGCTATTTTGCAAGTTGATCCTGCGTATCTATGAGAAGAGCATCAATTTTCATCTTTATTTTTTTCCTATTTTTTATATATTTACGATTTATAGCAGTTTAACAACCAAGTTCTCTGCTTAATAAGGTATAATTTGAACAGTTACAAGATGAATAACATCATACTGCTCAATACAAAAGTATCTGAGGCATTATTGGAAGAATATGTAAAAATATTCCCCCAAAAAAAGCCAATCAGAGATTTCAAGATTGATAGGTCAAAGACTATAAAAGATAATCTTAATGGCCTAGCAGTGTATGGATTGCATCCTACAACCACATTAACAGTATTACATGCTTATAGAACTATATTCCTCGATTTGGTATCGAGATGGGTTAGTTATCCTTATGAACTTGAACAGCATTATAAGAAAGTTTTTTCTGATTCTTCATTTGACAATAGCATCAATGGATCTACTATTTTACTCTCATTGTCAAGACTAGTGAACATATGTGATGAATCGATCAACTTAACTGAATATTTCATTTCCAAAATAGACTTTTTCAAGCAATTGAAGGGGAACTTGACAAGTCCAAAGAAGAACATTTCCAACTTTGAAATAGAGCATATTTTATTGGCATTTTATAGACTCACGAACTACAATAAGAACAGATTCTCCAAATTCATTGATACTGAGGTTTTATACATGATTTTAAATGAAAACAATGAAGGATTTAACGTTTCTAAGTTCATGGCTATTCAGTTGTTAGCTATTTACTTAGATGCATCAGAGGTTTCTAAAGAGAAGATGATTCAAAAGTATATTCCAGGAGATGATAAGTTACTATCTTCATATGAGACAGATAAAGAAGTAGATTATCGATTTTTGAATCTTCTTGAAGCTAAGAGGGCATCTAACTTCACCACTCTCTCCAAGCAAGAACCAATCATCGAGAACGACAAATACACTATATCCATTGAAACAAGTGACTTGAGTCCTCTTGTTACCTCTGTATATGGTATAGTGATCCCCAATGTTGCAGAGAATGTTTCATCCAAAGCATTCTCTAACAATGATTTCATTCCTACAGAAAAGGCAGTCTCTGTCCTTAGAAGACTTGCACTTTCTATACAGCATAATAGACCCGTAATGTTACAGGGTGTCTCTGGATCAGGTAAAACCTTTCTAATTAACCAATTGGCAAAGATGATATCATATCAAGATAGAATAGTGAAAATACATTTGGGAGAACAGACGGATGCTAAGCTCTTGTTGGGTACTTATGCTTCAGGAGAGAAACCAGGAACTTTTGAATGGAGATCAGGTGTATTGACAACAGCTGCAAGAGAAGGTAAATGGATCTTAGTAGAAGATATTGATAAGGCTCCTACAGAAGTATTGTCAGTTTTATTGACTTTATTGGAAAAGAGGGAAATAACCATTCCATCTCGTGGAGAAGTTATAAAGGCAAGTAATGGTTTTCAAATCATATCTACAATAAGAACTTCTAATGAAACGCATAGAGATTCTCCCGATATCATTGGAATGAGATTATGGGATATAATCAACGTGGAGGCACCAAGTCAAATAGATTTAAAGGACATCTTAATGACAAAATTCCCATTATTAACGGGCCTTATTGTACCTTTGATTAATTGTTACAATGAGATTGTGGAAATCTACTCACTGTCATATTTCACATCTTTAAACAAAGGTTCACATCCTCGTACTATCTCTTTCAGAGATTTAGTAAAGCTTTGTTCACGTTGTTCCAAAATGTTAACAACTCAAGGAATTACATCCTCTAATGATTTATTAGAGTCTTCTATCTATGATAATATCTTTGCAGAAGCTGTTGATTGTTTTGGAAGTTCAATAACAGAATATAGAGCATTGGAACCAATAATTCAAGTAATTGGAAAGACATTAGAGATACCCCATTCAAGAATAAAATTCTTTGCAAACATGCATGTTCCTCAGTTTGTTAATGAATCAGATAAGCTTATAATAGGCCGTGTCACTTTGAAAAAAAAGGATTCTGATAAGTTGTTTTCTAAGAAAAAGACTAGCAATGCTACTTCATTTGCAAGAACTAATCATTCTTTGAGATTAATGGAACAACTTGGAGTTGCAGTTAATATGGCTGAACCTCTCTTGTTAGTTGGTGAAACTGGTACAGGTAAAACAACAGTAGTACAGCAACTAGCTAAGGCTATGAACAAGAAACTTACTGTTATCAATGTTTCACAACAAACAGAAACTGGTGATTTATTGGGAGGATACAAACCTGTTAATACAAGAACAGCAGCAACACCTTTACAAGAAGTATTTGAAAACTTATTCATTGCAACATTCTCTAGGAAGAAGAATGAAAGATTTTCACAAATTCTTTCAAAGGTATTCAATAAGAATCAATGGAAGAATGTTATAAAGTTATGGAGAGAAGCATTAAGAATGTCAAAGGATTTGCTTGCTACAAGTGAGAATAGTCTGGAAGAAGACAATACTGAAGCTCCAAGAAAGAAGAGGAAGTTAGGATCTCAAGAGAAGTCACTCTTACTTGAAAGATGGATTGAATTTGAGAAAGGAGTTGATAATTTTGAACATCATTCTTCTTCTCTTGAAAATGCATTTGTTTTCAACTTTGTAGAAGGTTCTTTAGTCAAAGCTGTCAAAAACGGTGAATGGTTGTTACTTGATGAAATTAATCTTGCATCTTCAGATACTTTAGAAAGTATTGCAGATTTGTTAACAGAAGCAGCAGAAGATAGATCAATCTTATTAAGTGAAAGAGGAGATATTGAATCTATCAAATGTCATCCAGAATTCAGAATCTTTGGTTGTATGAATCCTTCAACAGATGTTGGTAAAAGGGATTTACCTTCGAGTATTCGTTCTAGATTCAGTGAAGTATATGTTCATTCTCCTGATAGAGATATTCAAGATCTTCTTGCTATTATTGATCAATATATCCATAGATATGCCTTGAGTGACGAATGGATTGGTCAAGATGTAGCAGAACTTTACTTGGAAGCAAAAAGATTGGCTGATTCTAATCAAATAGTGGATGGTGCTAATCAGAAACCTCATTTCAGTATTCGTACATTGACTAGAACTCTTTTATACGTATCTGATATTGCTCCTATCTATGGAGTTAGAAGATCACTTTATGAAGGTTTCTGTATGGCATTCTTGACATTATTAGACTTGAAATCTGAAAAGATCTTAAAGCCTATCATTGAAAAGTTCACTATAGGCAAATTGAAGAATCCAAAGTCAGTAATGAGCCAAATTCCACCAAGTCCAAGTATAAATTCAGAAGAATATGTTCAATTCAGACACTATTGGTTGAAACATGGACCAATAGAAGCAACTCCACAACCTCATTATATTATAACTCCATTCGTTGAAAAGAATATGTTAAACTTGGTTAGAGCTATAGCAGGAAGAAGATTCCCAGTTTTAATCCAAGGTCCTACATCTGCTGGTAAGACATCAATGATTAACTATTTAGCTAATATAACGGGCCATAAATTTGTCCGTATCAATAACCATGAACATACAGACCTTCAGGAGTATCTTGGAACCTATGTTTCTGATTCTACCGGAAAATTGGTATTCAGAGAAGGTGTATTGGTAGAAGCATTAAGAAAAGGTCATTGGATTGTATTAGATGAGTTGAATCTTGCTCCAACTGATGTTTTAGAAGCATTGAATCGTTTACTTGATGATAATAGAGAACTTTTCATTCCAGAAACACAAGAAGTTATTCATCCTCATCCAGATTTCATGTTGTTTGCAACTCAGAATCCACCAGGACTCTATGGAGGTAGAAAAGTACTTTCTAGAGCTTTCCGTAACAGATTCCTTGAATTACATTATGATGATATACCTCAAGATGAACTTGAAGATATTTTAAGAGAAAGATGTAAGATTGCACCAACCTATGCTAAAAAGATTGTTGAAGTCTATAGAGAACTATCAGTTCAAAGACAATCTACAAGGTTATTCGAACAAAGAAACTCCTTTGCTACTCTTAGAGATTTATTCAGATGGGCTCTTAGAGAAGCCGTAGGATATGAAGAATTAGCTGCAAATGGGTACATGTTACTTGCTGAAAGAGTCAGGGAACCAAATGAAAAGGCTATAGTTAAAGAGACCTTAGAAAAGGTCATGAGAGTCAAGTTAGATATGGAATCTTACTATGAAAAACTCGAAGATAAAGAGCTTATTAACAGTGTATCTTCAATTGTATGGACTAAGGCAATGCGTCGTCTTGCTGTACTTGTTTCAACTTCTATTAAGTATCATGAACCTCTCTTGTTGGTTGGTGAAACTGGATGTGGAAAGACTACAGTTTGTCAGATATTAGCAGAACATCTTGGTAAGAAGCTATCTATTGTTAATGCTCATCAGAATACTGAAACAAGTGATATTTTAGGTGCTCAGAGACCAGTTCGTAACAGATATGAAGTTCAAAGTAGACTATTCAATAACTTGATTAAAGCTTTTGATGATCTTGGAATCTCTGTATCAACAGAAGAATTGAAACTCAATGATTTAATAAGGAAATTTGACTCATTGGATTCTATAGAAGGACTTGATTCCAACTTGATTGAAACCATCAATGAAGATAAGAAGAATAGCACTGCATTATTTGAATGGAGTGATGGTCCATTAGTCCAAACTATGAGAGAAGGTAACTTTTTTCTTCTTGATGAGATATCTTTAGCAGATGATTCTGTTTTAGAAAGATTCAATTCTGTATTAGAACCAGAAAGAAGTCTTTTACTTGCAGAGAAAGGAGTTGATGATTCCTTTATCGTTGGTGCTGAAGGTTTCGAGTTCTTAGCAACAATGAATCCTGGTGGTGACTATGGTAAAAAGGAATTATCAGCAGCCTTAAGGAATAGATTTACAGAGATCTGGGTTCCATCAATGGATGATTTTGGAGATGTGAAGCAAATTGTATCATCAAGATTGAATTCTTCAATTAATCACTTATGTGAACCAATTGTCAGATTTTCTGAATGGTACGGACAGAAGTTTGGAGCTGGAGGAGCTGATAGTGGTGTGATATCACTTCGTGATATCTTAGCATGGACAAGTTTCATTAATTCTGCTTCAAGTAACATGAATCCTGAAGTGGCACTTGTTCAAGGTGCTAGTATGGTATTCATAGATTCTCTTGGAACGAACAATACAGCATATTTGGCAGAGGATGAATCTAGATTAAATGATAATAAGAATGAATGTGTTCAAGTATTATCTAAGTTTGCAAATCATGACTTGTTTCCTTATTATACTCAAGATATTGAAACTAAGATTGAAGACAACATGGTTGTATGTGGAGAATTCCCCATAGAACGTAAGGAAACAATAACTGGAGACTCATTCAATTTACATGCTCCTACTACAGCAAAGAATGCTATGAAGGTAGCAAGAGCAATGCAAGTTAATAAGCCGATATTATTGGAAGGTAGTCCAGGTGTTGGAAAGACAAGTTTAATCTCTGCTATAGCAAAGTTAACTGGAAATAAGTTGATCAGAATCAACTTATCAGAACAAACTGATTTGGTTGATCTTTTTGGTTCTGATGCTCCAGCAGAAGGAGGTAAAACAGGTGAATTTTCATGGCGTGATGCTCCATTCTTAAGAGCTATGCAACGAGGAGAATGGGTATTATTGGATGAAATGAATCTTGCTTCACAATCTGTATTGGAAGGTTTAAATGCTTGTTTGGATCATAGAGGACAAGCATACATTCCAGAATTAGATAAGAGTTTCTTCCGTCATCCAGAATTCAAAGTATTTGCTGCTCAGAATCCTCAGTATCAAGGTGGTGGAAGAAAAGGTTTACCTAAGTCTTTCGTTAATCGTTTCACTGTTGTCTATGTTGATGTTTTAAAGGCTCAAGATTTGGATATAATTTCCAAGTACTTATACCCTAACATTGATGATGATTCTAGGAAGAAGATGATCTTATTCATGTCTCAATTAGAGAATGAAGTTGTTTCAAAGAAACAATGGGGAACATCTGGTGGTCCTTGGGAATTTAACTTACGTGATACTTTAAGATGGCTTGATTTACTTAATTCTCAAGTTCCAGTAAAGCTTTCACCAAGTGAATTCCTTGATGTTATTGCATGTCAAAGATTTAGGACAGTTGAAGATAGACAAAGAGTTTCAGATCTTTTTGAATCTATCTTTGGTTACAAGATCACTCATGATAACTACTTTAACTTTGGTACTGATTTCATTCAAGCAGGAAATGCTATTGCGCCTAGAAACTATCCACTTCATTACTCAGATGCTCAAAACTTACTTCCACTTCAATGTAACTTCAAAGTACTTGAATCTGCAATCAGATGTATCAATCATAACTTACCTTTAGTTCTTACTGGAGCTTCTAATTCAGGAAAGTCTCAGTTGATTAAGTTTTTGGCAAGTATGGTTGGTGCCAAAGTTGATGAATTCTCCATGAACAGTGATGTGGATTCAATGGATATTCTTGGAGGATATGAACAAGTTGATCTTTTCAAGGAAGTTGGTACGTTCATTTCTGATGTTCGTGATCAGTTGACATTTTGGATGGTTAATAACATTTCTGAATCTGACAAGACAGAGTCTTCTGTTTCCAAGGTATTAACTGTATTCAAGTTCATTGATAGCAACGAGATAGATACTTCTAACTTTAAGGACTTTGAAAGCTTCTTACAATCTCAACTTGAACAAGTTTCTGATTTAGAAGTAATCCTTAAACAAGCTTCATTATTGACTAAGAAGTTGGAAGAAGATAGAAGTGTTAGATTCCAATGGTTTGATGGTCTTATTGTTCAAGCTGTTGAAAAGGGACATTGGTTGATTTTGGATAATGCCAATTTATGTAATCCTTCTGTTCTTGACAGATTGAATTCATTATTGGAGACTAATGGTGTTCTTATAATCAACGAATGTAGTGCTGAAGATGGTCTGCCTAGAACCGTGAAACCTCATCCAAACTTTAGATTGTTCTTGACAGTAGATCCAAAGTATAGTGAGCTTTCAAGAGCTATGCGTAACAGATCCATTGAAATATTCGTTGAACCAATTGAACTGAGAGCTTCAGAATGGGATAGACATCTTCTTGGTCTTGATGAGACCAATGAATCAAATACAAGACCATTATCTTCTTTCATACAACTGAAAGACTCTATGGCTAGACAATATGCGATTTTGGATGATTCTATTCAACAACATGATGCTAAGAATGTTGATAAGCTAACAAACGTAATCTTAAGTACTCTTCCATTTGTTTCAACAACAAGTATTCATGATTGGGAGAGATTAGTTGAATCGTCAAGTGAATTTGATGAATTGACTAAAACTTTAGCTAAAGAGATATTATCAAAGTTCCAACTTATGACTAGACTTGATCTTTTATCAGCATTTGCTCAAGTATATAAGGATGAATTCAAAGTTGAAATGATTGGACATTA
The DNA here is from genome assembly GCA_030574375.1 of Priceomyces castillae. Lineage (NCBI taxonomy): Eukaryota > Fungi > Ascomycota > Pichiomycetes > Serinales > Debaryomycetaceae > Priceomyces > Priceomyces castillae. The sequence goes on from JAJMEX010000036.1 coordinate 54,523, forward strand.
CTATGCTAAATACCAATCTATCAATCCACTTCTTAATCCATTATGTCTTGCTGTTCTTGAACCTGAATCATCATTGAAATCATCAGAACCAACTTATGCTATTGAAAACGTCCAATTAATTCAACTTGCTACAGATAAGCTTAACCAATTAGATGAAAAGGCAATTAGTGGTAAACTTAGTGACTTAACATACACTGAAAGATCAGCTGCTGTTCATTTAGGTAGAAATGTTAGGAAAGTACCAAGATTGGATGTTTATAAGTTAATCACTTCAGTCCACAAGTTTATTATCAATTCTTTCAGCTCTCAAGTTAAAGAAGAAGCATCTTTCACTTCCAGTAGTAGCTTTAAGATATTGAATGAATTGCAAGTAATCTGGATTAGTCTTATGGAGTCTACAGATGAACAAGATGAATCTCAACTAAGAGTATTCAAAGATCTTGTTTCTGAATGGATAAGTCATTATAAACAAGATGATTTAACTATATCTCTTGCAAATGACCTTCAATTGTTTGGAAAGGGACTTGTTTTGACATCAGGATTCTCTATGGATCTCATATGGGAAGATTTCAGAGATCAATACCCTCAGTCAGAAGAATCTTGGGAAAACTATAAATCTATGGTATCTTTAGTTTCTGATTTTGATACAGTAGCACACAGTCAATACTATGAAGCAAACAATGAAATAATGGAGTTGAGAAACCATATTATTCGTTATTTCAAGGAATTAGTTTCTGGAGCCTTAAGCAATGAAGAGTTTAATCTCTTTTCTATCAGTTTAACTGAAGGAATTGAAAAATTAAAGACTATTTCAAAATCATTCTTATTTGCAAGGAATAACATCTTTAGTCGTGAGTTTTACTTGTTGTCTAACTTCATTGAATCATCTATGATATCAAAAGGTGATATTGATGTTCTGAGAGTATCTAATTTGAGTACAATTGCGAATAGACTGACTCTATCATTGATAAGACTTGAAAAGAATCAGATTTTCGTTCCTTATCCTACAGTTTTAGATAACTTATGGGTATCTAAAGAAGGTGAATACGATTCTCTTGTTTCTGGTCTTTTTTCAGCAGACTTGGTTTCTTCAATAGCTCAAAAGTTACAGGGATTCCCCAAGACATTTGGTAGAGATGTTCAACAAAATATGGATGATCTTGAGTTACTTGCAAAGTCTTTAATTAAAGAATCTCAATCAGCTTTGACTGATACCCAAGAAGTATTCAGAGATCTTTTAGTTAATTGGGTTTTAAGGATTATTGATGCACACAAGACATCATTTTCTACTGAAGTTCAACAAAGTATTAAAGATTTGGTTCAAAGTGATCAAAAACTCCTGGAATCAACTCCAGAAAACATTTTCAACTTGATTCAACAATCAACAAATGAAGATCTTGTTAGAATCAGTAGAGAGTTCTTAATTCCATCATTATTGCTTGTTTCAAATAACTCATCCATTAAATCCTTAGGAAAAGCTTGGGTTATGTTTGCTTGTGGAGCTATTCAACTTTATGTGCCTAGCTCAGCATATGATCCAGCTATTAAGGAACACGTAATCTATAAGATTTTCTTGAAACAACAAGAAATGTCAAGCCAGTTAATTGAGAGTTGGAAGTCTGTTAGAACTGTTCAAAGAGGAGATGATAAGATCACTATAGAATCGTACTTACCAGTGATAGATGATTCTCAAATTCCACTGAAGCCCAGAGCTTTCAGATCAACTGAATCAACTGAGCCATTATTTGATGAATGGAAAGCCTTTATGGATTCCACAATCGATGTGGATCCAGTGAAGGCACTTTTATCATCAGCTGAACAGTTATCTTCTGAAAATTCGAAAGTTCTTGATATCTTCCAAAAGAACTCATTACAGTTCTTACAAAGATTATCTAACAGCTATACGGTTTATTCGGATCTTAATGATATTTTGAGAGGATACGTATTGAGTCTTAAACTTGGATTTGAGTTGATGACTGCTAAAGAAGATGATAAAGAGTCTTCTACGTTTACAGAATTAACTCCATTAAATACTGTAAATTTAGCAGATGTAAACTTCGTATCTGAAGTTTTTACTCAAGCAAAAGACGTTACTAAGACTTTAGAGATCAACTCATCAGTACCTGAACATACAATGTTATTCTTTATCAAGTTATGTTTCACTCATGATCCTGAAAGAGCTCTTGGGCTTAATTCAGTTCTTGAACAAGCTTTCCAATCCCTTTATTACAGATGGACATTACGTCGTTTGAAAGAAGAAGAATCAAAGCAACAGAGTGGTCTGTTGTATAAGTATTCAGATCCTACATCCGATATAGAAGAAGATTTCAGGTCTTTATTCCCAGATTATGAAGAAGTTATGGATATCAACTTGACATCTAAAACGAAAGAAGTGAATTTTGATGGTCTTAATCTCAATATTGCAAACACATATAAGGAAGCTTACTTGTTGAAGAAACCAATCTCTGTTGACGAATTAGTAGCTCAAGGTTCTGAGTTACATGAACTCTTGACGAAATCTATGAAGAATAGACCTCATGAGAAGATTAGCTCTTCATACTTTGCAAGTTTGATATCTAGATTTGGATCAACTAAGAAACAGTTCACAGAGAGCCAACAAGAGTTCAACTTCTACTTTGATTATTCACCATTTGAATCAAGACGTGCAATTTCTATTGTATCTACGATATATTCCAATACGTTGAAGCTTCTTGAAGAATGGCCAGAGCATGCAACTTTACAGAATATAGCCAAATCTTCTGATGAATTCTTAATGCTACCAGTAAAGAATCCAATTTCAAGATTGTTACAGAAGATTGAACAGATCTATACTTTCATTGCTGAATGGGAGAAGTATGCCTCTTCTAAAGTATCACTCAAGTATTATTTCGATCAATTGACTCAACTTATCGTATCTTGGAGAAAGTTAGAGCTTTCTACTTGGAAAGCTCTCTTCAAATATGAAGATGCAGTGATTGAAAAGGATTTAGGAAAATGGTGGTTCCATTTGTTTGAAACCATCATTATTCCAGAACTCTCTGGTGTTGAACAGGAAGAAAACTCATCTATTAAGTTAGTTTCTGCCTTGAATGTATTCATGAGTAATGCTAGATATGGAGAATTTGAACCTCGTTTAAGACTAGTTGAAGCATTTAGGAATCATGTTGAAGTTATATCTTCTAAGAACAATGTTCATCATGCACTTTCAAATGTCATTACATTCTATGAACAATTCCTTCCTTTTATCAAGGAAAGTATTGCTACTACAAAGAAAAAGTTAGAGAAAGATATTCATGAAGTTATATTACTTGCTAGTTGGAAAGATGTTAACATCGATGCTCTTAAACAAAGTGCTCGTCGTTCTCATAATAATCTTTATAAGATAGTAAGAAAATACAGAGCTTTATTAGCTACTCTGGTTACTGGTCTTGTTGAGAATGGTCTTTCTATGGAGACCAAACTTCCAGTAAGTCTTGCTACGATTCCAACGTTTACAAAGCATATTTTTGATAATTCTGAAATCATCAACCTTTGTAAAATGGTTAGTTCTTGGTCTCAAAGACCTTCAAGACTTCAGAACATTGAATTAATCGAGAAGAATATGGATACTTATGTTACTAACATTATCAACACTGAATTCCTTGATATCTATGATTACTCCAAGAGTTTACTTGAAGAAATGGAAAGACTTAGATCAGAAACTCCTAATGAGCTTACTGAAGAGAATAAGAAACAAGTTGCTGCTTTAAAGAATCAAAAGAGTAAAATGTTCAGTAGTACATTGAAAGAACTCCGTAGGATGGGACTCAAAACTACTGTTAACTCTAAGATCCAAAATGTTCAGACTTCTGTTAATCTTATAATAAGTAATAGTAAGTCATTCGATTCAACATTACTTGAAGGATGTGACAGTTATTTCTTCCGTATTTTAGATATACTTCCAAAATTGAGAGCTTCAATTGCTAGTGGTAATGAAGACCTTCCACAAGCTGATGCAGAGAAGGGTCTTGCAATAATAGAGAACTCATTGTTTTCGTTAATTGTTACTCGTGAAAAGTTATTTGAATATTCAACAGGAACCAAGAAACTTAGAGACTTATATGAAAAATTAGGAGATTTAGCACACTTGAGCAATACTGGTGAAAGAATAGAAGGAGCTGCTTCAATCAGTCAAACTGAATTCAGCTTGAACCAAATTGAAAATGTTCTTTTCTGGCTTCCTAAGTTATTGGATTATTGTTTGCAACTTTTCAAACATTTGAATAACTTTGGTATGTCTCCATTGACTTCGTCATTTGACAAATTTGCTTCACAGTTGGCTAGTCTTTCAAGGAAATATTCTGAATCCTCAAAGAAATTCTATACCAACTCAGCTAGTGAATTCGTTGATGAATTCAATGGTGCCATTGTAAATTTGCACTCTGAATTATCACAATGGAAGTTACACAACCCTCCATTCTCCTTTATTGCTGATATACTTCTTGACTGGCTTCTGATGAAAAACATATCATCTTTAGCTGATATTTCTGTTGATTCCAAGCAAGGTTCTGTTGTAAAAGTGGAAAAGAATTTAAGAGACTTATCTAATTTGATACTTTTGACAACCCAAAAGGTTCTTGAAAAGAATGAAGAAGTGATCACAGATGAGGATGATAACTGGTTAGTTAAGTCACAACTGAAATTACATTCTATCATTGCTTCAACTGGTTATAAACGTATTAGTCGTCAAGTTGAAGATGTCATTCAATCATCTTTAAGTGGTGATGGTGATTCAGAATCTTCTAAAGAAATAGCAGCTTTAGCAGCTTTCACCTTACCACTAACATACCAATACTTGAGACTCATTATTGGTATTTTAGAGAAGGCCCGTGATAATTACATCAATTCTTCTCATGCAACCTTCATTTTATCATCAATACTCTATAATTTAGCCACTAAGGGTTTCTGTTCTCCAGAACCACCAAGTGAAACAAAGGAGGATAACAACTTACAAGAAGGTCAAGGTTTAGGTGACGGCGAGGGTGCAACTAATAACTCTAAAGACGCCGATGATGATCTTTCTGATGATGCACTTGAACAAGATAATAAGGATAAGGATGATAAGAACGACGACGACGATGATAATCAAGATGCCATCGAAGCTTCCGGAGATATGCAAGGAGACCTTGAAGAGGCCTCTGATCAAGAAAAGGATGACGAAGATGATGAAGGAGACGATGATGAAGAAGATTTAGATGAAGAAATCGATGATATTGACGATCTTGACCCTAATGCTATTGATGAAAAGATGTGGGACGAAGAAGCTAAAGATGATAGTAAGGAGAAGGATACTGACAAGCCAACCGAGAATATGAACCAAGAAGAAGATATGAAGGCTAATGAAGACTCAACAGAAGATTCAAAGGAACAAAAGCAAAATGAAGACCAAGAAGAGAACGAAGAGGATGGAGAAGAAAATGATGGTGAAGATGTTGGAGAACAGGACGATAATGTCGAACATCAAGATAACGAGCAACTAGAGGAAAATGTTGATGAATCTGAAGCATTAGAATTACCAGATGACATGAACCTTGATGATGATGATGAAGAAAAGAACGATGATGCCGATGGTGCTGAAGAAGATGAGTTTAAAGATGATTTAGATGATGATTTGGCAGAAGACGGCAAGATGGAAGATGGTAAAGTCGATGAAGATGAAGAAAATGATCCAATCGATGAAGGTGAAGAAGCTGAACAAGATAATGTTGACATTGATATGGAAGATGGTGAAGATAACACAGAAGACCAACCTGAAGAGAAGGAAAGTGAAGGTGAAGGTGAAGGTGACGGTGAAGAGGACGTTGAGATGGAAGAAGATGAAGATACTGAAGCTGGAGTAGATGAAGGCAAGAAGGATGAGCCTGAAGACAATGAAAATTCTAATGACAATGAACTCGAGGGTGTTGAAGGTGGACTTGATGAAGCTGCAAATAACGACATTAATCAAGATGCTGCTGTTAAGCAAGAATCCGGTACTACTGGAGAAGGAGCAGATAATGAAATTTCTGAAGAGAAAGATGACTTAGGAGCTTCTGGAAATGCATCAACTGAAAAGCAGGATGATTCTGTTTCAGATCCTCAAAATGATGCTAGAGATATGGCCAAGGAGTCTTTGAAACAACTTGGAGATTCGTTGAAGGAATTCCATAGACGTCACCAAGAGATCAAAGAAGCATCAATTGAAAATGAAGAAAAGACAGAAGAGGCTGCTAACGAAAAACCTGATGAATTTCAACATGTTGATGGTGAAAATGCCGACTTTGATACTCAAGCTATGGGTGCCGCAGATAAGAACCAGGCTCAAGAAATAGACGAAGAAAAGGCTATTGACGATGATATGGAACCTGAAGCACCTGAGGCTACTGAAGAGGCAATTGAAAAAGGAGAAGATATGGATGTTGATGAAGAAAATCTTGTTAAAGATGAAGAAACAGAGCAAAATATCGATGTTGATAATAACGCAAAGGTTGCAATCGAAGACCAAAGAATCAAAATCAAGGAAGAAGATCAAGATTTTAAGATCTTTACTGAAAATGAACTTGACGATGATGAAATCTATGGTAATAGCCTTGATGATCAAAGTATTTCAACCCAAGATCTTATTCCTCCAATGGACATAGAAACCGCAAGAAATATTTGGAAAGAAAGTGAATTAGCAACTCAAGAATTAGCATCTGGATTATGTGAACAACTTAGATTGATTTTAGAGCCTACTCTTGCCACTAAGTTGAGAGGTGACTACAAAACCGGTAAAAGATTGAACATGAAGAGGATTATTCCTTATATTGCATCTGATTTCCGTAAGGATAAGATTTGGCTTAGAAGAACTAAACCTTCAAAGAGACAATACCAAATTATGATAGCTGTCGATGACTCAAAATCAATGAGTGAAAGTAAATCTACTGAGCTAGCATTCCATAGTATTGCATTGGTTTCTAAGGCATTGACTCAACTTGAAAGTGGAGGATTATCCATTGTTAGATTCGGTGAAGATGTTAAAATGATTCATCCATTTGATAAGCCATTCAATAATCAAGAGACTGGAGCTAAGATATTCCAATGGTTTGATTTCCAACAAACCAAAACGGATGTGAAGGAACTTTGTAGCAAATCACTAAAGATGTTTGATGATGCAAAATCTGCTTCTAGTGCTGATTTATGGCAATTACAAATTGTCATATCAGATGGTGTTTGTGAAGATCATAACACAATCCAAAGATTAGTCAGAAGGGCTAGAGAAGAAAAGATCATGCTTGTCTTTGTTGTTATTGACGGTATCAACTCCAACGAATCTATTATGGATATGAATCAAGTTTCTTATGTCACTGATCCAACAACAGGATCTATGAAGTTAAAGGTAGAGAAATACCTTGATAGCTTCCCATTCGAGTTTTATGTCATTGTAAAGAACATCAATGAACTTCCAGAGATGCTTTCATCTATCTTGAGACAGTACTTTTCTCAAATGGCATCAGCATAAATTTATATTGATACTTGTTTTATTTGTATATAAAGTAATATATTAAATGTTATATTTAAGATACCGATTGTATAGATTACTAATAGGTTTAACTAGTAATAAATATACAAAAGAGAATGCAAACCTTCCCGTTCTTTTCTTCCTGTTCTTTTTCTATAAATGAACCATAACCATAATTTTTAACCAAATGTTATTAATTTTTTAAAGTCTTTTACCTAAGTTCTTTACGACCTTTATTAGGCACAACTTTTGCAATGCAAATAGACATATCGTCAAGCTTACCACCAGTGCTTGCGTTCTTTCCGTATTTCAGAGGTAAAGCATTAACCTTTTCATTATAAGGTGTATATGCGTAGTCATCAAAACCTATTTCTTTTGCCTTCATCAACACCTTATTACAAACTGATTTCAAATTGTCCTTATTAATGTTCAAAAACTCATCAATGTAATGAACAATTTCCCATTCATATAAATTGTCAGATATTCCATCTGAACAAACCACAATTATATCATTTTCCTCCAACTTGACTTGATCAACCCATGCTATATCTGAAGGTAAAACATCTAAAGTTTGTGTACCTATTTGCTGGGGACATAATTCAGAAACCAACTGTTCTTCATTTGTCTTGAAAATTTCTCCATCACGAATGATATACAACTTAGAATCACCAATACTAATCATCTTCAAATATTCTCCACTCAACATTCCCATGATTAATGTAGATGAGCCCCTCAAATTCTCAAGATCCATCAAATGTGATGTATGCAAATACGAATCATCCAAAACTTGATCTATATCTCTCTTATTGAGATGATGTGGCGTATGTGCAATCTTATACTCTGTCATAAGTCTACTTAAAGTCTCAAGCATGGATCTTGCCCAAACTCCAGAACTGCAATTCTCTCCCTTTCCTTCCCATCCAGAAACTCCATCAGCAACTGCTAAAACTGTTGGAGATACCAACATTGCATCATCTCCAGCTTTAATCGATAATGTATCAACTGGTGATCCATGAGGCCTTCTTCTGGGTAATAATGTATTAAGCAGTGTAGGATCTGTCAAATCGGATAATGAATGTACCATAGGAGATGTCTCATCACTATGAAATGCAAATGAACTATAACTAAACTCAAATTTAAATTTATCATTAGCTATTTGCTTCATTTGTTCCCTAGTAAGAATAGGATATTGAATATATGGATTCTCCTTAGGTTCAACTCTTTTAGGTCTACGTTGTGATTGAAAATATCCTGCTGCTGCTCCAAATAATCCTCTAGTCCCTATTATTGTCCTATTACACCCATTATTACTAATTATTGACTTTTCTGATATTCTTTGTAAGTTTTCCTTACTAATACCCCTCTGTATATTCCTTGTTATTAAGGGGAATCTACTCACTAAAGAGTTCACTGAAAAACCTCGTTGTTTCATGAATACAACTATCTTAGTTATATTTGATTCTACCAATATAATCTATACAAGGTTCTATAGTTAAATCTCCTTTAAAGTCCTTTAAATCTCTTTAAATATCCCTTAACAAAACCACAAAAAATCTGATAAATACAAAAAGATCAAATTTTATGTTCTGTTGTAAAAGCCAACATTTATGGGTTTATATATAGTGGCAGCATTTTCCCTTCTCCTCTTCTCGTAATTGGGAAAACCGGAAAAAACCGGAGTTCGGAGTTTAATGCGAAATGCTCCGATGCGATGCGATGAGGTTCTTCTATATCGAGATCGAGATAAGTATTATAGATAAATGTATTATAGTTGATAAAGTAGGTATATAATGGAAAAAGATGTATTATTAACATATCAAGAGATGGTTAAAGACTGCATAGATATATTTGAGGAAGATAGGAACATTAGAGTCCATAGATGAGTAGATATAGCTTGTGGTTAGTTTAGAAATCCTCGGAGTTCAAAGAGGGGCAGAGATGGACTTAAAGTAGAATCTCGAGGATTTTCAACTAGAAGACCATTAATCAGATACCACAGCGTTATGAATTGTATCATAAGGTGGGCAGAAAGATGTATGAATTTGGAATTGTCTTTCACCTTGATTTACGAGCATTTCGACACCAGGAACGATTGTCCAGTTATAAGATTCGTGTGCTATCTTCATGAGTGGAGTAACCGTTGGTTTGTAGGCAGCATCCAATAATGTTGGATTGAAGATATGGTTTGTAGTAGCAGAGTTCTTGAGCAAAGTGTGCAACTTTGCCAAAAGCAGATCATCAAGAGGCTTATCGGCAGGGACACAAGAGACAGCTAAGGAGATAGGACCTGCTTTCTCTATTTCCTCATCAGAACCAAGAACATGGATATTGAAGTGTTCAGGGAGCGTATCTTTGATTTCATAGAGTTTTGAAGCAGTTCTATTAATCATGTAGATGTTTTTGCAGCCTAATTGATTAAGGGCATAAGCAGCAGCTCTGGCAGTACCACCTCCACCAACGACCAAACCATTAACATGCACATTTTGGATATCTGGAACACCGGATCTCTTCAAGGAGTTGGCAATACCAACCCAGTCGGTGTTGTCAGCAATGAATTTGGAGTTCTTCAATGTAATAGTGTTGACAGCACCAATAGTCTTTGCGGCATCAGATAATTCATCAGCGTACTTCATTATATCGAGTTTCAAAGGCATAGTAATGGCAAGACCACCGAATTGAGGATGTTTCATCAACTTTTCGTAGACTTCTGAAGCATCAGTAGACCCAAAACGGTCGAAATGATATGGTAAACCCAATTTCTTGTAACCTGCATTGTGCAACAATGGAGATCTAGAGTGTGAAATTGGAGAACCAACAACCCAGAACTTCTTCTCTGGAAGAGAACCAACAGTATGAAGTAATTCATTGATTTGGGAGATGGTCAATTGACCAGCTGCTGCCTTGAATGGGAGTGCTTCATGAGTGACAGGACTCAATACTTTGTTGAGAGCTCTGGACAACTTTCCAACTTCTCCCATGTTGATGGCAATCAAAGGCTTGGTAGTATGAACTGATCTGAATGCTTCCAAATCCAAGTTGTCCTGGAATGTCTGTGCCAGACCAACCAATTTGACAATATCAGCATCCAAAGAAACAGCTTCATTGTACTTCTTTTCCCATTCTGGGTTGTCCCATTTGAGATCTCCAGTGAAATCGTGATGTGATCCGATGATACCGGTATATCCTCTCTTGGCCAAGATCTTGTTGATCAACTTTTGTGGATAAGTCAATTGGACATCTAAAAGTTCGACACCCATCTTGATACCAAGCAAACTCAACTCTTCAATTTTTTCAATATCTTCATCAGGGAACTTTCCTCCTTGGGATTGGGTTCTGATAGTGAAAACAATTGGAAGATCCATGTGTTGTCTTAACAAAGCAACTTGTCCTGCAACAAAAAGCTTAGAGTAATCTTTCAAGAGATCAACTCTCAATTCAACAGCATCGGTTCCTGCTGTAACTTCTTGTAAAATGTCAACAGCTTCCGACAAGTCTGGATATGTCAAACTAAGGAATGTACTTCTCTCCGGAACGACAAATTTCTCATTACCAGTTATAACCTTCAAGTAATGAACATAAGTACCTCTCAACTTCTCAAAATCTTTACTGTTGGAACAGTGTGGAGAATAGAAATGATGAGTTGAATACTTGTGGTATAAATGTTCTCTTCTTTCCCAAACACTCTTGAGCTCATCAATGAATGCAGGTCTAGAAGGATCTGAAGATAAGAAGTTGAAAGTTTCATCTAAGTCTCTATGAAGATGCAATACAATACCACCTTCCTTTATGAAAGCCAGAATCAATTGTTGTGCCTCTATCCCTTCAACAATTCCTCCCCCAGTAGCAAGAACATATCCCTTGTTAAACTTAGCAAAGGCTTCAACAGCTACTTGCCTTTCGTATTCACGGAAAATTTCCCAACCCTTTTCCTTGACCAACTCTCTAATATTAACATTGAACTTTTCTTCCAAGTATTCGTCTAAATCTAAGTATTTGAATCCTAGATAGTCAGCTGTCCATTTAGCCAATGTTGTTTTACCTGCAGCTCTCATTCCTACCAAGACAATACTCTTGTTAGTGTCATAGTTGAAAAGCTCAGGTGGTTCATATCCATCGAGTGTAACATTAAATTCAGAATGTAAAACATCCCACCATCCTGGCCAGGTCTTACCAGTAGTAGATCTTTCCTGGATTAAAACAGGTTGCTTGGCTAAACCGGACAATAAAGAAAGTGACATGGCTACTCTATGATCATCATATGAACAAATACCTCTATCTTCAGTGGATGGGGTTAACAAATTGTCAATAGAAATACCATGGATCTCAATACCATCAGGTAACTCATTAGCACTAACTCCAAATTTAGATAATTCTGTAACCATAGCCGCAATTCTATCACATTCTTTAACTCTCTGGTTAGCAATACCAGTGATAGATGTTGATTGGCTTGAATTGGCGACAGCTGCTACAACCGTAGCTGTCAAAAATGCGTCTGTCATTGGTTCCATATCAACAACCGGTAATGGCTTCAATTGACCTCTTGAAGGACCAGTGACAGTAGTTGAAGTTTCTGTTTGTTCAACTTTACAGCCCATTGGTCTTAAGACATCAACAGCAAATCTTGCATCACCTTGTAATGATGAAGATCCAATATTTGGCACAGTACATGTTGTTCCTGTCATAGCAGCGAATGCTAAAGGATATGTTGCAGATGATGCATCTGATTCAATAACATATTCTTTAGGATTGACATAACTTGCCTTAGGAATATGGTAAGTATGTTCTTCAGTTTCTGATCTTGTAACATGAACACCGAAGGACCTCATCATTGAAATAGTCATGTCAATATAAAGTTGAGAGATTGGTTTTCCGCCAACTAAAGACAATGTAACTGGGGTTTCAGCATATGGAGCACACATCAAAATTGATGAAACATACTGGGATGAGATAGTAGCAGCCAACTCAATTTTTCCACCCTTCAAACCTTTTCCAGCACCAATCTTCAATGGTAATGAACCTTCAGAATTCAAGTAATCAATACTAACGTTATTATTTCTCAATGCATCTACTAAAGGTCCAATAGGTCTTTCTTGCATTCTAGCATTACCAGTCAAAATAACATGATCCTTTGACTTCGAGTTAATTCCAACTAAAGCTGCTACAGAAGTTAAGAATCTTGAAGCAGTACCTGCATTTCCAAGGTAAATCTCTTCATCTGTAGTTTGTAAGTTACCACCATTTCCAGTAACAACTAGAGTAGCACCATTATCTTCAGTAGTAATAGATGCACCCTTTAATAAGGAAACAGCATCCAACATATGCTTGGTATCAGCAGAATGTAACAAATTCTTGATTCTTACAGTACCTGATCCCAATGCTGCTAAAACAAGTGCTCTATTAGAGATGGACTTTGAACCTGGTGGAGTTACAACGGTTGTAGTTGGGGTTTTCTTTGGATCAAATGGATGAACCAAAACTTCATCAGTTAAAACGAAACCCAAGTCTTGCTTGGAAACTTGATGAGCCTTTAACTGGTAACATTGTCCAACACGGTCCAAAATTACACATTTGATCTTATTTCCATCATTCTTCTTATCTATTGACATCTTATCTAACAATACCTGAAGCTTGATGTTGTGACGTTTTCTCTCAACCTTCTTTAAGAAAGCTGGGTCATCCAAAGACACAGGTAAGCCATATTCAGAAAGGCATTTGGAAATCCTTGCAACAGCATCTGGAGATAATACCCCCAAGTATCTAGCCAATTCAGCTTCCTTGATCATACCAATAGAAACACACTCTCCATGTAAAGCTTCTGGGGTCAATACTGCTTCTATAGCATGACCAATGGTGTGACCATAGTTGAGCAAGTTTCTTAATCCTGATTCCTTTTCATCTGAAGAAACAACAGAAGCTTTCACTTTGATGGATCCAGCAACTGTCTTTATAATATCACCAGTAATTGAACTTAAGTCTATTATATCTGAGGTAACGACAGAAGTGAAAGTTTTAGCAAATGATTCTAACCTGGTGAATTCTTCCTCGTCCCAAATTGCAGCAGTTTTCACAACTTCAGCCATACCATTAATAAATTGTCTAGTTGGCAAGGTTTCCAAGAAAGAAACATCCACAAACACGTATCTAGGCTGATGGAATGCTCCAATGAAGTTCTTTCCCAAAGGAGTGTCAATTGCTGTCTTACCACCAATAGAAGAATCAACCATAGCCAATAAACTGGTAGGAACTTGGATAACACGAACACCTCTCATAAAGGTGGCAGCAACAAAGCCAATCATATCACCTATAACACCTCCTCCAACAGCAATTATAACAGTGTCTCTAGTACATCCCTTTTGCAAAAGAAAGTCTTCCACTGCTGCCTTGGTTTCTCTACTCTTATGGTCTTCACCTGGTGGAACGAAATATGTAAGAACTCTAGATTCTGGCCTTTGTACCTTTAGTCTAGCTAAAAACTTCTCCACTAAAGTCTTGAATGGCTTTGTCTGGGCCAAATTCTTATCAGTTACAAAGACATAAGTAGAAGATGCTTCATGACTTATAGTTTCCTCCACGATATGGTCTTGAATTCCATGACCAATATGGATGCTCTCGCGCCCTAAAATTGATACCTTTTCAACCTTTGTCATTATGTTTCAGTATCAACTTTAAAAGCAGCTTTCGTCTTCTTTTCTCGTCGCTTTCTATTATATTATGCTTTCACTTAGTACGAAAAATCCGAAAATTTTTTGTGGAGCTGATTATGACTGATTCTCATCATCAACAAAAAAGCGTCTAATATGCACACCGGAAAATTTACAGTTTAACGACGGAAGAATACACTTTATTATATCTAAGATCAGTATTTACAGTATATAATCATGGATTATCAGCTTGACGTATTCTAAACATTCTTCTTGAGTACCATTTGGATGATCTAATTGCCAAATTAGAATCTTTGAAGTGATTTTTCCGGTCCATGGACCTGGTTTTTGTTGCAACTTAGAGCTCAAAGTCTTACCATCGACAATTGGTTTTAATTCTGCCATATTTGACAATTTAAGGGAATTTATAGTCTCAATGAGTTTCTCGTAGAGTGATAATGTAGAAATGATGTTTTCTGTAGGTTGAATACTAGGTTTGATGTCAGGAGTTGGAACCATGATGATAGAAGAAGACGAGGCCGATTCTAAAATGTCGATAAAACAGGAGCAAATAATGTTCAACTCTACAGAAGAACCAAATGTACGCAAATAAAGACCCAATGTGGACCTTTTAACAGAATTGACGTCATTGAAGAGCAGTTCCAAAATATGTTTTGAATCGTGATACTCTTTCAAAATGGTGGATACAGGCTCGAAGTCAGTTTTTCCGAACCTAAGGCCCTCTTTCAAAAGGAGCTCAGGAACATGCAGAAGATGCAGTGGACGTTTGGGGTTCAGTTTGATGAATATTCCTCTGAAAGGAGCCAAGATCACCGTCAATAAGAACAACTTCTGGTATTTCTTCTCAGACAAAAGCTGTCTATACATCTCACTGAACTGTGTATGCTTTGAAGTGGTCGAAATTATATGCTCAAATGCAGCCACGAGATCAGTTACCACTCTAATATGGTCATTCAAACCATTCAGAATCTGGTCAATTTTGGATACAATTTCATCTTCATTGATATCATATACGACATCTTTTAATGCACCTAAGCCAAAAATGCTTTCAGAAAGATTGACATAGCTTAGCAAGTTCAAACCATACAGTGGATTCGAGCTTGTGAGAATTTTATCCAATTCGACTCCTACTCTTTCTCTACTTATTTTATGCATCAAACTCTCCTTTATGTTTTCATTTCTCATGGCTATTAAGGTTTCGGAATCAATGGTAAAGTTGAACCTGCTAGCAAATCTGATCAAACGCAAAACTCTTAAGGGGTCATCCAAAAATGTCTTCAAAGGTTGCAATGGAGTTCTTAAGATGCCATTCTTCAAATCATCAAGTCCAAGCCCAGTAAAATCCTCAATTTTCTTATCATTCAAGTTATAAAACAAAGCATTCAATGTTGCATCTCTTCTCAATGCATCCTCTTCGGCTGTACCGCATTCAATTATAGGAACTCTGCTATCTTCACTATACTGCTCTGATCGCAAATTCACAAAGTCAATATCCAACCCAAATAACCTAGTAGTACAAGTCTCCAAGTGCTTGGACTTCTCTGGGTTCTTCTTGATTAAGTGTGTTGCTTTCATCGAAAGTTCTGGTCTATGTTCTTTCACATATTCTTGAAGTCTTGATGCAAACTCTTCCCCCAGTAGATCATTAATAGCTATATCAAGATCATTGCTTTCTTGACCCAATAATTTATCTCTTACCCATCCACCAGTAATCCTTAAAACTAAGTCATTCAGTTCTTGTTGTTTATTATAGTAATCAGTGTATTCTGTGAGCAAATCACATATACTTTGTTCGGTATCAGACAAGGAGATAGTTTCTCTCACCT